>ML438197.1:368876-435124 GCA_005239525.1 Nicotiana knightiana | reverse complement strand
ATATATATATATATATATATGATTTTGATTTATTTTTTGAATGAAACACTTCTAAAAATTCTTTCCTTTTGTTTTGAACTTTGGAAATTTCAAAAGTAAGAAGAAAATATTTTTGCTGAATTTCCATTCATTTTTTTTTTAAAAGAAAGAAAATATTTTGGATTTTGAATGTTGCCTCTAAATTTTCAAAAAAGTGACTTTAAAGAAAGACTAAGGAAACAAAAGAATATTTTGGATTTTTGTTTCTGATTTTTTTTGAATTTTTGTAAAAATACTTCAAAATGAAGAAAACTCATATTTTGGATTTTGATTTTTGATTGATTTTTTTTTTATTTCTTTTTTTTAACATATGAAAAACTTTGGAAAGAAGGAAAATATTTTTTTTGAGTTTAAAAACCTTTTCTTTTTTTTCTTTTTTTTTCTTTGAATTTTCTAAACAAAGACTCGTAAAGAAGAATTAAAGGAAAATATTTTTATTTGAATTTTTCTTTTAAAATTGGGCCGGAACCGATGAGGTTTCCTACGTATCTCACATCCGGTGAGAATCAGACCCGCGTAGTTCGGCCAGTTTTTGACGTAATTGGAAAAACATGATGTCGACTCATTTTCATTTCACTTTTTTTAAATAAATTTTCTTTTTCTCTTTTTTTTTTTAAAAAAATGGTAGAGTTTTGAGGCATTTTCAAATACAGGGGTTTTTAGAACCGATTGAATTTTCTATCCTACCTCACTCTTGATTTTTCTGTTGTTTTTATTTCTATAGCCAGTCAACACACAAATCGAAACAAATAAATGCACACGTAGCAAGTAAGATGCATCAGGATAGTCTTTCATTTCAGGTACACATGTCCTAGACGGACCCAACCCCTATGTTGAGTTCCCTAAGTCAAATGCACATGATGCAAATAATGTTCCTACTAGGGATTCATGAGGTTTTGTTATTCTAGGTTTAAACCTGGGGATGTGTTCTAGACCTGGCTTACCCAAGCGGACAACTCAAGTCGAGGTGGGAGCGACATACCAGGAGCACGAAAGTCTACCCGACATAGTGGTTGATCCATCCTCGTTCTATTAGGTATGACTTCTAACAGAAAACCGGGTCATGCGAACGTGTGCACCATTTTTTAGAAGACTCAGAAGGAAGGCGTAATAATACAGTTTAATATAGTGCAAATAATAACAAAGCAGTAAATGAGTGGCAATTATCACATTAGGCCTATACAGTAATATCAAAAACCAATAAAGCCAAGTAAAAATCACATTACAAGCTCGAATTCTAAACCCTGAACCAAAGATTCTGGGTTCTTCAATCCCCAGCAGAGTCGCCAGAGCTGTCACACCTCCTTTTTTTCCTGAAAGAGGGTATAAGGAGTTTTTCCAATTTAACTGAGATTAATCGAAATGGGATAATTTATTTATTTCAGAGTCGCCACTTGGAATATTTATGGTGTCCCAAGTCACCGATTTATTTTAAAATCCCAAATCGAGGAAAATTTGACTTTGTTTAAAGTCTGCGAAACCAGAAAAATTAGGTAAAGAATTCTGTTAACCTGGGAGAAGGTGTTAGGCACTCCCGAATTCCGTGGTTCTAGCACGGTCGCTTAATGATTCATACTTGGCTTATTTTGTCTAATTACTCATTTTAGGACCTATGTTTATTTTTACCTTTTTACCGCTAGTAATCACTTTATTTGTCTAAAGAATTACCTTAATGCGAGTTATACCTACGTATACCCATTTAGTTTGGTGTGTTGAAAATCATATTAAGCATACATATACACAATTGACGACGTTTGGTTTATTTAAGAAAAATAGTCAAAGTCGCGGGAACGCGTACCTTGGATTTATTTGAAATCAAAATCATGTCACGCAAACATATATGCAATCACGATAGTAGTTTAAAAATTCGCGCCTAAAAGCATTTCTTCGAGTATTTGATTAAGGCGTTTTATTTACTAAGAGTGTTTGACCATCGTATATCTAGGTGTAAAGGTTCAATATTAATGTGACTTTGTTTGTATCTAATATGGCGTCTTATCTACAAACTGCCTATGAGGCCAAGATTTTTAGAAGTTTGAGGCCTGATAGGACTGAGTCCAAATGGACTCTGGCCCATGATTATGTTGTCCATTGTTTGGACTATACTACTGAATTAATTAGGAAAGAATTTGGGCCTGTTTGAGTCCAATTGGACTCTGACCCAATTCAGCATTTAATCATTCAAACACATTTGATTCAAAAAGGTTTGGGCCTAGTAATGAGTCTAAATGACCCTGGCCCAATATCCATTTATGGACAAATAAATGAATTCAAAAGATAAAATTTGGGCCCGATGATAATCAGTCCAAGTGAACTCTAGCCCATTACATGTTTCGGAAGGAATTTTAAATGAAAATTTTTATAATGACATTCATAAAGTTTACCTATATTTTGTTTATCAGAAATAGAAAGAATTTTGAATAAAACAAAATTTTGTTGAATTTTGGACAATCTCCTTACTGATTTGCCGAAGTCTTTATTTTTGAAATGTAGGTTTTTAAACTTATTTGTATTTCGAAAATCTTAAAGTGTGAAGGCCATTGATCAACTCATTTTATTTAGATTAAAAAAATCAGAACACAATTCCATAAACCCAATTGGTTTTGGGCCTGAAAATATATTATGGTCACCATTTAATTTACTTGGAAAAATCTATTTTTTCATGACATTAGGCTAACATTAATCAACATATTTAATTATTGAAAAACAGTATGGTTTGCTAATCTTTAAGATGATTTAACATACAAGGAAATGCAGTAAAAATTATTATATTTTTTGTCGACTGAGTAATTATAAAACTGCCTATGGATATTTTGACAGAATGTTTAGAAAATGATCTATGTGATACTATTGCATATGAACATACAGATTTTATGAGTGTATGACTCTTTAAGCAGATTCTGTAATTTTCAGAACACTTTCAAACTAATATGTTTGCCTAAAACAATGTAATGAATGTAACATAACTTTTCAAGCAAACAACTTCAAACTAACACGGTTCATACAATATTCAAACTAGTTGCACATTTATCAACAAATTTCAGTCATGATTCAGCAAAAGAAAGAAGCTTTACATTTTGTTAAGAAAATACCTTGACAGCAGCAAGAACACAAACAGATAAAGAAAATAGGTCTCTGAAAAGTTGAGTAAGAGCAGCAACAAGAAAACCCAAGCAAGAAATCAAAATCAGCTTCCAAATAAAAACCCAGAAATCCATAAGACAATGTGAAAAATCAGTAGGAGTTCTTTGCTAATAGTGAAAGAAAGAGACTCCAGCTCTATATTTTCTATTTCGGGTTTATCAAAAATATCTCTTTTCAGGTGTGTAAAAAAGATTTGTAAGAATTTCTGTGAAATCTGAGAAAAAATGTGTGAATCTCTCTGTGTGTGTCCCCCTTATAATGAAAAGGAGTGTATTTATAGAATGAGGAGGTGAAAAGGGATAAGAATTAAAGTCCATAGAATCTGTCAGAATTCCATATAAATTAGGAAAAATGGCATCTTCTTTACAGAATTGGACAGCTGTCCAATTTTTGGTACTTTCCTTATCTCAAAAAATGGACAAGTGTCCTATTTTCGGATCTTATCCTTTTTCCTACTCAACATTGGGACAATTGTCCCTATTCTAGAATGTTCTAGTGATTTCTAAAGAGTTTTTGAATTAGCCATGCCATAAAAAAAAATAATAACAAAGCCATGGGCCGGTCTATTTAGCCAGGCCCAATAATAATAAAACAACAAAGTTATGGGCTCATCTATTTAGCCAGGCCCAATTTAAGTAAAGAAAATAATAACAATAATGCAATATAATAATTTTAAAAAACAGAATCTAAATACTGCACTATTTTTTTTTACTTTTTTCCTTTTTTTTATTTATCTAATTAAGTCCATTTAACTAATAGAATATATCTACATTGATTTTGCATATTTTAAATTAAGTCCGATTTAATTAGTTTATTAATTATAACGTAGTACAACTAACAAAAAATAAATACGGGACAGAATAAATAAATAAGAAAAGCATAACAGAAATAAAAAAAAATGCAGAACATAACAGAAAATAAATAAATAAAAAAGTGCTTAAAACAGAAAAATAAAAAAAATGCAGAAAACTAACGGCAATAAATAAATAACTAAATAACAACAAAAAAAATGCGGAAACATAAATAATAATAATAATAATAATAATAATAATAATAATAATAATAATAATGCGTAAATAAAATAAAGAAACTAAATTGATCTAACCGTGAAAAAACTCTCAATCCAAGACTCCCGACTAGGATCTAAGATCTTTGATGGGAGATCTTCGCCAAAGGATTTTTTGGCGGCTAGGAAATAGAAAGGGGTAGATCTAGGATTTTCGCTTTTTTAGATCTAAGATCTACGGATTTTGGTTGGGTTTTTGGGGATTTAGTTGGTAGGATGAGGTTTATGAAGATGAGAGGAGTTTATGGTGTGAGTTTGAGAGGTTTTGGAGTTCCATTGCCGCCTTGAGAAATTTCTAGCGGCGGGGTTAGGGCTGCTTAAGGATTTCGGCCACTATGGGGTTGTAGGGGTATTGGTTTTTTTATGGGTTTAGTTAGTTGAGTGAGGTAGAGGAGGAGAAGAGTAGTGGATTGAGGTTAATTTGGTGGTGTTTGGAGGTTGGCCGCCGCCAGTAGAGAATTCCGGCGGGCAGCGCTGCCGTGGGAAGGGGTGGCGGCGGAAGTAGCAGGAGAGGGAATGGAGGGGGGGGGGCTAGGTTTAGGGTTTGGGGAGATATATGTGAGAGAATGGGGAGTTTGGAAATGAGGAGGGATGAAGGTTTTAGGATATTGTTATATTAAAAAAAGGGGGGGATTCCGGACCGTTGGATCTACTAGAGATCAATGGTCAAGATTGAGTAGGGGAGATGGGTATGGATCAGATTTTTTAAGGGTTTGGGCTTGGATTTTTGGACTACTTTTGGGATTGGGCTTGGTGTTAAAGACTTAGCCCAATTCAATTTTCTTTTAAGCTAATTAGTCTCTTTTAAATCTAACTAATTTTGATTAAACTCTAAATTGAATACTAAATTATCTCAAATTGTAAAATTACACTAATCATCTATTTATATTATTTACACGATTAGCCAATCTTAAATTTAAAAGGAAAACTACTTAATTTATTACTAAAACAATGTCAAAAACAAACAATTTTTGAGATTTTCTTTTAATGAAGTAATTAATTATGTAATTAGGCATTAAATTAAATTAAAAGTCTAATTATGCAAGATGATGAAGGTTTAAATATTTTCATAACTTAAAAAATGAAAAAATACGACTAAAAATATAAATAATCCCAAATAAATATACCAAAAAATCTTTAAAATAAAAATCTAAAAATAAATAAAATTAATTTATTTATTAAGTTTATAGGAGTATTTTGGTAAGGTAAAAATTACATGCTTGCCCATACACATCGCCCTAATTTCCAACCCTATCCAGCTGATTCTGGTGGGTCCCATCGTCCCCACGATTGCTCCTTCCGTCCACCACCACCTGCCACAATCGGTTTCCAAGCCTGAGCCTTTTCCCACCACACATGCCGCGGCGGCTACTGCAGCGTCAGCTGCTTATGAACCCCCAAAAGAGAGGTTAGTGGGTACTCTTTCTTTTTAAAATAATAAAGTAAATTCTAGTACTCCGCAGTCCTAATTTTCTGTGATGGTGTTTAATGAAGGAAAGAAAGACTTTTGGAGCTTGATTTCAAATAAATCATAATAATTGTTTGTCTCATTAAAGGTAAAATAATGAATTTTTAAGTTAAGTTATTCTTAAATATAGAAATGTATCATGTTTTTTGATTGACTAAAAAAGAAAGAGTGTCATACAAATGAGAAAGCTTCTTAGTTTGGTGAGATACTGGAACTTCTTTTGCGTGTTAGACAAAGTTCCCCCATCTTCTCGCCAACTAATTTCAGCTTTGGTTGATTTCTAAGTCTCTTCTAAAGAATCACCTTAGATTGAAGTCTTGGTTGAATTATGTTGGGCACTAACTGCTTGCATTTAAGAGGATTATTTATTCTTTTCTGATATTTTACACGTTTGAGATTGTAAGGTAGAACTTAGGAAAATCTCTTCTCTTTTTCCAGTCGCAATTTAAGAATGGAATGGCCCTTACTGTACTCAATGCTGGGAAGGTTATTTAGGAAGAAAGTTTGTGAGGATTTTGTTGGTTTGGAGTTGAGTGTATGCATCGCTTTAGGCCATCTTGAATGTGTGCTAATTTAAATATCGGCCGTGTTATTGATGATTTTAATAGTTTCAATAATATTACTTCAGTGAAAAATCATGACAAACACTTGTAACATATGAAAGAAGTTTCTTATAGTGAGTAAATTTATTGTCACGGTATTTCACGTCACATAAAAAATGGCACCTTTAGTGAACTGATTTTTTTTTTTAATCAGTAAAGGATAAGTTTATAGATTACCAGCATCAAGTGAGTAAATGAACTGAAATTTCAATGCTACTATACTGTAGAATTTCATTTGGTCGACTTAAACAGGTAGATTTTTTTGGTAGGTCAGTTACACAGACTTTCATGGAAAATACTTATAATGGAAGCTCTTTTTGCAGCCTCCTGACCTTATAGCTTGTAACAGAAAATTCTGGCGCAACTTCACTGTGTAACATTTGTCTGCTGCTGCATTATATTAGAAGTAACTAACGCTTTATTCTGTGAGTTTACTGCTGTTAGATTTAATGAGGGATTTTTTTCTTGTACGTTAGTGGTCAAAATGGAAAGAAAAGAAGAGGTGGCCTTAGTGGATTTAACAAACTATGTGGTGTCTCTCCTGAACTGCAAACCATTGTTGGCCAGGCTACAAGGTTTCGATGTTTAGATTTCAACCTTTCCTTTCTTCTTGTTGATTTCTTTTTGTTAAAGATGGTTTCTAATGTTTCTGCTTAAACTTTTCCTTTCCAACTCAGATAGGCTTAGCTGTGGGCATACATAAGGAAACATAATCTTCAAGATCCAAATAACAAAAGGAAGACTATCTGCAACGATGAGCTGCGTTTGGTATTTGAGATGGATTGTACCGATATGTTCAAGATGAATAGACTGCTAGCAAACATATAGTCACTCTCGAATCCTCAAGTATGATTCCACCAGCAATTGTTTTCTCTGTTTTTTGTATGGGTGATTCTGACCCTTAAATAGAACTGTCAATTGGTTATGACATGTACAGAGCAGATTGCTCAGAACCCTAAAAGAGCAAAGACTGAGGAGGAATCTGGTAGTAAATGCGAGGAAGATATTCCAGTTGTGATAATATCAGGAGCACTTGCAAACTTTTTGGATACTTCAGAAAGGGAGATGTCACAAGCAGAGGTTCTGATTAGTTTTAGCTTACACATATTATGAGAGCTCAACTAAATTTATGATTAGTATTTCCCTCAAGTATGTCCCTGCTGTCTTAATTCATCTGCACATGTAATTTGTCAGACAAGCATTCATGGTTACAGATTTATTCATACTCTGCATTTCGAGAGTAGGTTCAATGTTAATCATTAGGACTGCCCTATTAAAAATTTGGGCAAAAGCGAAGTGTATACTGTTTCTCCTGCATATGCTCAACTGTAGATATTTTTGAATTTGTGGTTGTGTTTATTTGAAACAGCCTCTCTATCTCGCCAGGTTTAGTAAGGTCTGCGTACACACTACCCTCTCCGGACCCCACTTGTTGCTGTTATTGTTGTTGGTTGTGTTTATCGGGTGAAAGTTTTGCCTCTTGTGTTAATAATTGCAGGATATATAGCATGTGATTACCCAATTGTATGTTTTGGAAATATTCAACTTATTGGTGTTGGATTCCAATTGTATCGTGTTTATTCTCTTTTAGCTCTCTTTGAGTTGTAAGATCAAATGATAGATCAATTGTCCACGCACGACTACTACTTTCTTGAGCAGACCATTACTTATCAATCTCTTGTTCTTGTTTTTTTCCTTTTTGTGTAATTCATGAGATCATTTTGCAACCTGCTTCTACAAATTCCCTTATAGTATATGTTTGAGAATTTCATTATTGTAATTTATTTTCCCAACTTTCAGGACCCTTTAAATGCGATGGTCATACGGGGTGACGCAAAACTGCGAGAGCTTCTAGGATGTGAAAGTATTTCTGCACTAGGTATACCGGAGATGTTGGCAAGACACCACCTTTTTAAGAAATCTTGACCACCGATTTGACTGGTTAACACAGGGTATGTAATTTTTCTTCTTGATCCTTTTATTACTCGATGTTGAGCAATTAGTTTCTAAAGGGATTCCATTTTGTTTACAGATTTTGAAATTATATATCAAACTACTAATAATTAAGGCAAGTTTAACATAATGTCGTGAAGCTTTTTTTGTTAAGTGCAGTCTCATTATGTATTCCAAACCTTTCAAGGTAAAAGAAAGAATAAGCTGAATCAGATAAAGATCAAGGCAAATTTTATTTTAAAAAAAAGCAATGGAGTTACAAGGTCTACAAAAAGGCAACTAAAGAGTACTGTTCCAAATTTGCAATACAAAAGATCTTACATGTCTATCACAATGGCTTACAGAATCATAATCGGAAAAACCAAAAATTCCTGAAATTCATCTTGTAAATGTGTGCGGTAAACATCGAAGATGTCCGAGCCCGCGGATTCGAGGGGTATGTCTCGGTTGTAAGCTGGGATCAAAGTGAGTTCGGGCCCAACGAGTATGGAAGCTGAGATATCGAGGTCAGACTAGATCGACACCACACTAATCAAATCACGGAATATCCGCACTCAATTATCCCGGCGAGAATCTCGGAGCCGGTAGAGTTATTAGCGGTTAACGATGTCAATCATGTATTTTTACTTCCGCAATTAGAATCATTCCTTATTTAGGATTCCTCTACTATATAAAGAGGAACCCTATTCATTTGTAACACACGCCATCATAATTATCATAACGCTTTAGTTCTACTCACGCTGCTGAATGCAAAGCTCTTTTATTTATTGTTAATTCTCCGTATTTGGGTTGTTCGCATTATTATTGTTGTTCTTACTGTTCTTGGCAAACCATTCTCGAATCTAATCCAGATCGAGGTCGACGACTTGCAATTATACGGGTTTGATTCATATAAATCGTTTATTTCATTTATTTACTTAATTATTTACTTAATTATTTACCAATTAGCATTGAATTGGATCGCATATCCTTATAAGCACATTACAAATTTAATTGTTACTCGTATTTCGAGGTAAACAGTTTGGCGCCCACCATGAGGCTAAGGATAGTAGTAAATTTTCCGTGTTAATTCTGGTATCACACACTATTTTACGCATGTTTCTTGTCAAGAATTTTGTTTTCAGGATAAATCATGTCAAACTCACAAAACACAGCTACACATGATGACAACGACCTGGGACTCCACGGGGAAAACGAGAATGTTGTCACTCCAGGAGTCGAAGTCCGTCAAGTTGGTCTCGGAGGAGCGCCACCCGCTAACCCGGTCGACGTCGGTTCGGCACATTGCTTTGAATGCAGATTTAGGCGGAGACCCCGATGGAAGCGTACGCAGAGAAGGTCGGACCGACGGTCGAGATACCCAAGGGAGAGGAGACGAAGGTGTTAGTCTCCAGGTCATATTTGAAATGCTGCAAGCCCAACAGAACGCTATTGTGCAGTTGCAAAATCAGCACCAGACTCCTAATAGGGTCGAGCAAGAGGTTACTCGTCGTACCGAGCCAGTGCCTGAAAGGTCAGGTGACAATACTTCGACGATCGATCCTGCTATAATGGGAATGCTCGAGGAGCTTACTAAGAGGATAGAGTCGAGGGAGAAGAAGATTGAAGCCAACGATAAGAAGGTGGAAACCTATAACTCTCGAGTTGATCAGATTCCGGGGGCACCATCAATCTTAAAAGGAATTGACTCCAAGGAATTTGTACAAAAACCATTTCCTCCTAGTGCGGCTCCAAAGCCCATATCGAAGAAATTCAGGATGCCCGATATACCAAAATACAACGGGACCTCGGACCCCAATGAGCACATTACCTCTTATATGTGTGTTATTAAAGGAAATGATTTGGAAGAGGATGAAATCGAGTCAGTCCTGCTGAAGAAATTCGGGGAAACCCTATCCAAAGGAGCCATGATTTGGTATCACAACTTGCCTCCGAATTCTACCGATTCGTTTGCCATGTTGGCAGACTCATTTGTGAAGGAGCACGCTAGAGCTATAAAAGTTGCAACAAGAAAATCAGACCTCTTCAAAGTAAAGAGGAGGGAAAACGAGATGCTACGAGAATTCGTATCTCGATTCCAAATGGAACGTATGGAGTTGCCACCGGTTACCGACAACTGGGCTGTCCAAGCTTTCTCGCAGGGACTAAACGAGAGGAGTTCGATCGCATCACGCCAACTGAAACAAAATTTGATAGAATACCCGGTTGTGACTTGGGTGGATGTTCACAACCGATACCAGTCGAACATTAGAGTTGATGATAACCAATTGGGAGCCCCCTCGGGTTCAGTACACCTGAGCTGGTCGACAGGTAAGAACTTAAGGGATTTTGACAAAGAACTGAGACCGACCAAAGATCGGTATCAGTCGTACGCCGCAGATAGAAGAAACAACCATACGGACGTAATTCCACCCGCAATGATCGAAGGGGTGACCGAGGACATAATCCTCGGGGCCTCATAAGAAAGACTGGATTCGACAAGTATGCAGATCCCCCAAAAGCACCTATATTATCGGAGTATAATTTCAGCGTCGATGCCTCGGACATCGTGTCGACATTGGAAGGATTAAAGACACTAGGTGGTCGAGGCCAATACAGATCGATCCTTCTCAGAGAAATCCTAACTTGATGTGCAAGTACCATGGCACACATGGCCAGAGGACCAAAGACTGCAGACAGTTGAGAGAAGAAGTAGCCCGGTTATTCAACGAGGGTCACCTTAGAGAATTCCTCAGTGATAGAGCCAAAAATCACTTCAGATAGTGTCACACCTCCTTTTTCACTACCCCTGGATTAATGAAAGGGTGATTAGGGAGTTTTTCCACTTTAAGTGATATTATTTGGATTTGGGATTTATTTAGTTTCAGAGTCGCCACCCAGATTTTTTACGGTGTTTCGGGACACCATTTATTTATTGAAATCCCAAACCGAGGAAATTTTGACTCTATTTTAATTTGTCTGCGACCAGAAATCCGAGTAAGGAATTCTGTTAACCCGGGAGAAGGTGTTAGGCATTCCCGAGTTTCGTGGTTCTAGCACAGTCGCTTAACTATTAATGTTTGGCCTAAATTATCTGATTATTTACATATTTTAGCCTATTGTGCATTTAGCCTTTTTAAGTTTTAACCGCTTTTGACATTTATGGATTTATCTTGAAATAAGTCACGATGTCGTGCACTTATTTATTTTTGGGACATATTACAACTACGCCACATAAAATGCACCCGCAATTATAACATGTGATATTTATTATAGTTTGAAGTTGAAGACGGGGACATGAGTTGTCGCACCCGCGTGTAGATTACGTAGTCAAGACTTTGATCGTGACGGTTCTATAATGCCCATTTGTGGCGATGTTCGAGTTTTTCTATTTTTTTGAAAGAGCGTTTTAGTTTTAAGATCGATTAGGACGTTTATGGATTTATCTTGGACAAGTTATGATGGCGTGTACTTGTTGTTTTTTAGCACATGGCAAAAACGTCACATGAAATGCACCCGTGATTGCTATGTATATTTTTATTAGTTATTTAGATTTAAGGGTCGGGGGCATGAGTTGCCACTCCCAAGTGTAGTTTATGGTAATTTGAGATAATAGTTGATTCTTTTCCAAATTTCAACCTAAAGATGTATTTGTCAACCTAAAGGTTATGCGGAAGATTGTTTAAGCTTAAATTCTAAAGGACACAAATCTTGGGCTATGTCCATATTTAGCTGAAGTTATCACTTAACTCTTTTGGACAATCCTAATTGTGGCTAATTTATAGGGAGGTCACTAGTTTAGGAAATCCAAATAAGTCTTAATGATCTTTACTTTTCAGTTTGATGAATAAATAGGAAATATGGTAATAAAAAAAACATGTTCATTCATACATACACTTAGGAGCATAACACAACGGATTTCTGGTTTTCCATTTTTTAGGCAGCCTAAACATAAATCTAAAACACTCATCAATTCTGAAATGGATTGGCAAGGCAAAATCATGCTACTTTCAGAACATTTTATAATTTCTAGCAAAAAGATCGAACCACAGGCAGTCTTATTAATCTTGAGACAGTGATTCTTATCAATTTAAAACAAACTGATCTCATGTTTCTAAAGGCTTAAAATGTACACATGTATACATTGGTTTTTCGCAGATTTATAAGACACAAAATAGACTGAAGATAATCTACTGACTTTATGTTGAAACTCTAACTGAATTTTGAGACAACTATTTTTCGAGATCCATCGAAGTGTTTTTTACAGATTTCACATGCGTTATTTGCCTAATGTCGTTTTCAGAATAGATAGAATGTAAATTCGAATTTTAGGAAAAACATGAATAAAACTGAAATTAAGTGTACAGTCCAGTCCTTATTACAACTAAAAGTTAAAAAAAAAGTTGTAATTACGCTATTACATTGTTCTTAATTAAATATACAAATTCTAATAATAAGAAGAAAAAAAAAGAACAAGATTAGTTGTTGCTCCTGTGAAAGCCAGCAACTTTCATGCTTTTAGGATCTGTATTCTTCAGTTTTTAGTCCCAACTGGACCATACAGAACTCATATGCACTGTAAAAGAATGAATCTGATCATTACAGAGATCAGATTCGACTCTTTACATGCTGCTCCCATAGTGACCTAGGATCTAAGTCGTCCAAACCAACATATATAAGCATCTTATGGGGGTGAATTTGACCATTTAAAGGGTCAGATTCACTTACCCTTTAATGCTAGCTAATGACTATATTATGACTTCAGGGATATAGAATTAATCACAGAAGCCTCTAAGAGATAATTCTACTGTTATAATCACACCTAGATGAACAACCAGATTTTAACAAACAATTATAGATTCAGCAGAAAGAAAGGCAACATGTTTTATGTATTTTTTCTTAGACTTGAATATGACTATAAGGGAGAGTCTGATTCAAACCTAGAGATACAAACTTGCTTGACATTTCTAACAACCATACCAATACCTCAACCAGTATTCATTTGAACACTTTGACTATTCTTGGCTTTTAAGAGAATGAATCAGACCATACGAGGGTTCAGATTCTATACTCTACACCCCTTCTTGACTACATATTGTATACCCTTTTAAAGGGTGAATTTCAACCATCTACACTACTGTTTTGTGCACTATTATGGGGTGAATTTGAACATTGATGGGTCAAATTCATCCACCCTAGTGCTAATGCTATCCTATCTAGAGACTTGCTTGTTGAATCTCTTTATGGACCAAAGAGACTCAATTGAAAGCATATTTTCTACATACTTATAGAGAGAACCTAACCATAGAGGAGGTCAGGTTCTACAACATAGTGCAGCCCTTTTTGGAAAGTAGAACCACGATTATCAACTACATTTATATACCTTTAGCCTGAAATAAACAGAATATTCCAGCAAAGAAATACCAACAGCAAAACAGGATTTATCACACTCACAGGTTCATTAACATGCTGATAAGAATCTATACAGTCACATTTACATAAAGCAGAAGAAACAATCTCATTCATCAAGAACAGCTAGTTTAAGCAGGGAGTAGAAGAAGAAGATTCCAATCCAGCATTTCATTAAGAACATATGAGTTAGTACATACCTTTTAAGAGTAAAACAGCAAAAGGGACTTGACCAAATAAAGGTCAAGTATGGACAATAATCAACAAGAGAAAGAAGACTCAGCAGCAGTGAACAGAAACCCAAAGAAAACCAAATAGCCCAGCAGGAATTGACCCAGAATTCTTGGACATGAATGTTTGAGGTTCCCAAAACTCAGAATCCAAAGGAAAGAACAGAAGCTGAAAAAATAAAGCCCTATTCTTATGAACTTGATTCCAAAAGAAATCAGATTTCTTTTTTTTTTCTACTAATACTTTTTTTTTTGAAATTTTCGTTTATGAATGGACAATACTCTGATTTTTCTGTTCTTTTAAAATGCTTTCAACATGGTCAGGGAGAGTAAAAAAATTTAGTTGGAATCTGTACAAAGAGGGTCTATTTATATGAGGCTTAAGGATGAGATATGCCTTTGCATATTCCTCATCCAAAAGGCTGAAATAGTACATAGGACAGCTGTCAACCTTATCTTTGGGACAACTGCCCCTCTTCTAGAACCTTCCTCTTTAGAAAATAACCTTTTAACCCCAAAAATCTAATTTCCTTATTCTAGAAGGTGTTTGGGTTGTTACACCCAAGATTCCTTTAGCTAAAATCCTATACTGCCCCTTAAACTCCCTAGAACTACCCTTTAGGTAACTAAGGTTAAGGTTATTTAAATTAATAATCAATATCAACGTAAGTTATTTACTTGGTTGAGGAAGCTGAAATTGATTTGGAATTATCTTGAGAGTAGGCTTAGGTGAATTATTTTGGATTTAGACTTAACTGTGATTAACTCATTTTGGGCAATTAAGCTCAATCATCCTAATTGAATGGTTAACTTGACAACTAACCATTAATGAATTGTAAACCTAACCTTTAGCTTAATTATTTTAATTATTTTTCCCAAGTTTATGAATTATGTTTATTCAAGTGACTCATTAGGTTGCTATTAGACTTAGTTGATTGAATACCTGATCTTAAATATTTATCTAGGACTTAGATCAATTAAGGTCTTAGATTAATTATTTTACCCCTTTGGATTTTTAAATTAGGTTTACTAATTAAGTGTGATTGATTCCTCATGGCTTAATTAATTTACCCAAATTGACTAACATATGAATTAAAATCAGTAGTTTAATTGAACTATTTGGTTTAGACAATTTCATTAAGTATAGATTAGGATTATCTATTAATCCTAGTCAATTGAATGATTAATTCTATAAAGCTGAACTAACTTATTTTGATCATTTTAGGATTTTGGGTGAATCATTTTTAGGAATTCTGTTAGGTTAACTGTTAGACAATAAGTCACCTATTTAGGAATTACCTAATCAGTTAATTAACTACCCTAATGACTACACAATTGAGTAGATAATGAAGCCATTAAATCAAAAGGCAGTCATATTTTAGGGGAGCAAACAATGAAAACAAACCATTTGCAAGACCTAACATGAATCAATCAAGCTAAACATTCCTAGTTTTAATCAATGATTATCAGAAAATCCTAACAACTAAATAAGTTTGAAAAACAGTCAAGAATGTGCATAACATGTTAATAAGTTGAGGCAGTGAAGATTGAAAACACAATCACGCATACACACAGTAACAAATCTAACTATGCTGATAATCATGGTTTTCAAGAAACCTAGTTATTAGTTAACCAAAACAATGTTTATAATCAGGGCCTAACTAATCAGGGAGACAACTCATGAATAATGAAAGAAAACAATAATAATAAAATAAAAAAACAAGACCTAGACCTAAAACAGTAACAAGAACATTGACGAAAACGATAACATAAACATGTGTACTAAAACAGTCATGCAATATAACAAAACCTAAAAACTAACCCAAATTAGTCTAAACTTTATGAAATCTGGCATGTTTCAATTAGCCTAACCAACCGGTACAGACAGGAGAGAGAGAGAGAGAAAGAATAGGGAAAGATCTAATACTGCAACTACTTAAATCCTGTAAACTAAGTAAGAAAAAAAATGACCGTAGAAGAAGGTAGAAGAAGAAAAACAGAAAAGGTATTACCCATGGTTTGTTTTTTTGGGAAAATAGCCATGAATTTGAACCAAATTCCATAGGATAAATGAACTTATTAGAATACCATAAATCGATTGCTCTCATCAAGAGAAATCGATTTATGAAAGTCTTTGGTTCAGACGGCCCCAAAATTTGAACTAAACTTAAAAGGGAAAGACTAGGGTTTCTGGATCTTAGATCCAAGATTCAAGAATTTTTAGGTTAGTTTGGAGGAAACTATGGTGATATATGACGAGTGGGA
Organism: Nicotiana knightiana; assembly: GCA_005239525.1. Taxonomy (NCBI): domain Eukaryota; kingdom Viridiplantae; phylum Streptophyta; class Magnoliopsida; order Solanales; family Solanaceae; genus Nicotiana; species Nicotiana knightiana. Next base: position 418,969 of record ML438197.1, on the reverse strand, counting down.
GACGAGATGATTATCTGGTGTTAATTTGGCGTCGTTTGGAGGTGGACTGCCACCGATAGGCGACTTCCGAGCGGCGGAATCCTAGGGCGGCTAGGATTTGGGTTAGACCGAAGAGAGAGAGAGATGAAGGGGATGGGGTGTTAGGCTTATGGTTCGAGAGGGGGGGGGACCTTTTGGATAGTTATATAGCATAGTGGTCCTTAGTTCAGGACAGTTGGATCAATAAGACCCAACGACTAGGGGGCTCGAGGGACGAAACGGGGTCGTTTGAGGAGGACTGAGCTGGACAGGCGTTTGGTTGATTGGGCCTGAGTAAATGGGGTGTAGAGATAGGTTTGGGCCTGGGTATTTCTTGGCCCAGGTCCGATTTAATTCTCTTTTTAAACTAAACTAAACTACTTAATTAAATTAAATTGACTTAAAACTCCACAAAAATGTATTAATTAATTCTAATTCAGTCTAATTAGAGATTGATTGGTAAATAAATTAAATGTGAAACAATTAATTTTATACTCATATATTTTAAAAGGAAAAATCGATTTTCACAATTTGTTCGGAAAAATGACTAAATTTAGCAATTAGTTCTTAAAACTACATTACATCGAATAATCATCATCTGTTTTGTTATTTTATTCAATTAATTACAAATAATGAATATATAATTCCTTGATAATAATGATGTGCCTAATTTCGCAAATTTAAATAATTTTAAAGGATGAATTATGAATATGCAATGCAAAATAAATTCATAATTAACACTAAAATTCAACAAAAGTTTGTGAAATTAATTTATTTTATTGAATTTTGTAGGAGTATATGGTGGGTGAAAAATCACATGCTCACAGATAGAGAGACGCCAACAAAAAGAATGAGGAAGAAAAACTCCAGCATGTTATCGGGGTAGGGGTAAGGTCTGCGTACACTCTACTCTCGCCGAACCCCACTAATGGGATTTTACTGGGTATGTTGTTGTTGTTGTTGTTGTTATTTATATGATCGTCGGTGGAGTCGACATCCCGCAGGGACCCGTTTTCAAACGCACCAAAGTATCAATTACAATGGAGAAACGAACCCGAGATTACATGCCCGAAGGCACCCTTACATTCAACGACGAGGAGGCAGAAGGCCTTCCCCAACCGCACAACGACGCCTTGGTAATTTCTATCTTGTTAAATAAAGTTCAAGTTAAACGTGTTTTTGTGGATCCAGGTAGCTCGGCGAACATAATCAGGTCGAGGGTCGTAGAACAACTCGGCCTACTTGATCAAATTGTGCCCGCATATCGAGTTCTAAACGGCTTCAGCATGGCTAGTGAAACAACAAAAGGAGAAATAATCCAAGATACAAAATTTCACGTCATCGAAGGTGACATGAGGTATAACGCACTGCTCGGGAGGCCATGTATCCATAACATGAGGGCGGTACCATCGACCCTACACCAGATGATGAAGTTCCCAACAGAGGATGGGGTAAAAACAGTTTACGGGGAACAATACGCTGCGAAGGAGATGTTTGCAATCGACGAGGTGACACCGGTACCAGCATCCTCGACCTTAGAAAAATCGAGCGTCAAAGATAAGCAAGCAACCAAATAGCAATCACCGCCCCCAGTGATGTTTAGCTTAAAGAATATATATTTGTATATATATCGCCTCATATTTTACTTTTGTTTTGTGGATTTAGGATGTTAAACGTGTTGAATTATACTAATTTGAGGTGTTTTTATGTGTAGGAATGATCCGGGAGCAATCGGGGGCGAATTGTGCGAAATTAGAGCCAAAACGAACGAAAACGGAAAAAAGGGACAGTGGAGCTCCACAGGCGGCGTCCTGAGCTACCTGTGGCGCTGAAAACAGTGTACTCAAAGAGGCAGCGCCGTGGAGAGCTCCAGGCGCTGAGTAGGGCGCCAGTGGCGAGATTTTGTCCTTTTTCGTTTGGGACACGGTTATTTCGACCCTAGACCTACCCAACACGTATAAAAGCAAGACTAAACTTATTTGTGAAGGGAGAGACGTCACTTTTGAGGGAGAATACACACGAGAACATTCGTAAGCGATGAGATCTCCATTTTTTTTCATCTTTTTCTAGTATTTCAATTATTCAACACTTATGCAATTGTTTGCTATTATCATGAGTGGCTAAAAAATCCATTGTTCTAGGGTTGTGATTTAGCCATGAATATTGTTGTTTAACATTAGCTTAACCTTGATTACAATTCACTAATATATGGTTGTTTCTTCAATTCTCTGATTAATTGCTTAATTGTCTGGCTAGCAGTTAGTTTCTATTACTATCTATGCTATGCTTGGGAAAGCCGTGTATAGATTAGAGAAGAATTAAAGAGAGCGCGATAATAACTCTTTGGGAAGGAGGGGTGGATTTGTGGTTAGGATAGGAATATACCTAGTCACCGTGCTTAATTAAATATCATAATCTTAATGTGTTCTTAATAGATTTATTTCATAGGAATATAGGCGTTAATCTATTTTGAATAGGCGAGTAGTACTTCAGAAGAAGGCTATGAGAGCAATTATCGATTAATTAGCAACCATGAGTGAATTGTATGAAAGGAAGAGTTAATTAGAACACAATATGAATGGTGAATCGATCACAACCCTGAAATATTTGTCTCTACTAAATACACAAAAATTAACGTGTTACTTGATAATTTAGTTATTCCTTAGAATTATAGTTTAATATAATCATATTCTTGGATTTTGATTTTGGCTTGACTGCATAAAAATTTTAGTAATTTAGTGAGTAGTTGATACAAGTCTCTATGGGTTCGACACTCGACTTATCATTTTATTACTTGTACGACCACGTATACTTGCGTGTGCGTTTGAGAGCAACAAGTTCTTGGTGCCGTTGCCGGGGACTTGAATATTGACTACTTTCAATTTCCTGTGAATATGGCAGAGGAGAAACATATGGTTGTTCAGGAGGTGGCGATGCCCAGTATTGCTAATGTCACCTCCATCATCGTGAAGCCCAGAATCACTGGGCACTTTGAGCTGAAACAGAGCATGATCCAGCTACTTCATGCAAATTGACAGTTTATGGGTCTTCCACACGAGGATCCACAACAACATATTCTGAACTTCTTGGAGATTAGTTATACTTATATCACTAATGGGGTCACTCCAGACTATGTGAGGCTCCACACTTTTTCCATTCTCTCTGTTGGGTGAAGCAAAGCGATGACTGAAGGCAGAACCAGCTAATTGTATTACATCATGGAATGATTTGGCAAGAAAATTTCTGGGAAGGTTCTTCCTTTTAGGCAAAACTGCAAAGATCAGAAGTGAGATAGTTTCCTTCAAACAGAAAGCAGGGGAGTCTTTATACTCAGCTTGGGAGAGGTTCAAGGGGCTACTCAGAGACTGTCCTCATCACAATCAGACGAACGGAGTGTTAGTTTACACTTACATAGAAGATCTCCATCCCCAAACAAAGATTGTGGTAGATGTTGCAGCTGGAGGTCAAGTATTGGAGAAAAGCTTTGATGAAATATATGCATTATTGAACAAATTCTCCAAAAGCAATCCGGATTGGCAAGGAGAAATGGGTAGAAACATGGTACACAAATTTGCAGGGGTTCTTGAATTAGACGTCGTCTCGGCATTGTCTGCGCAGATCTCTACACTGACCAACCAAGTCAATCAGATGACCATGATCATTAACAAGCAACAAGCTCAACCAGTGCAATAGGTTCAGGTGTTTTTTGAAGTATGTGGAGAGGGTCACATGAGCGACTTATGCCTAATTAATCCAGAGTCTGTCTATTTTGTGGGTAATGCAAATAGGGTCAGGCGAATCAAGATGGGAATACTTATAATCCCAACTGGAGGAACCACCCAAACTTCTCTTGGGGTGGAAACCAAGGTACTCAGAATCAATACCGGCCTCAAGCACCTCAACAACAATATAGACCACCTCAGGCGGAACAAAAAACTTCTTCAACAAGTACCTTGAGGAAATGATGAAAAAATGATGGCTGAACAACAATCCCTCACTCAGAATTTGATGGCGGAGCAACAAGCCCAAGCCGCAGCAATGAGAAATTTGAAGCGCCAAATAGGGCAACTTGCCAGTGCCCAAAATACCAGACCAGTTGGAGCTCTTCCAAGTGACACGGAAGTTAATCCTAAGGCATCCATTAATGTCGTGTCCTTGAGGAATGGGAGACAATTAGAAGAAGTCCAGTCGAAAAAGAGAAAACATGTGACTTTTAATGAGAGACCAGCCACTATAGAATCAACATCAGAAAAATCAAAGGAATCAGAGAAGCCAGCAGAAGGGGCAGTGGCTGAGCAACCCCCACCATTGGTTGTAAGGCCACCCCCTCCGTTCCCTCAAAGGTTGCAGAAAGTGAAGGATAATGCCGCGTACCAAAAATTCCTTGATATCATGAAGCAAGTGCAAATTAACATGCCATTGGTAGACATCTTGCAAGAAGTTCCCAAATATGATAAATACATCAAGGACATAGTGGCCAATAAAAGGAGGCTAACCGAATTTGAGATGGTGGAACTCATTGAGGAATGTAGCTCAAGAATTCAAAGCAAGCTACCTCAGAAATTAAAGGATCCGGGTGTTTCACTATCCAAATCTCGATAGGTAAGCATGCAGTCGGGCGAGCTTTGTATGATCTTGGAGCGAGCATTAATTTGATGCCGCTATCTGTGTTCAGACAGTTGGGATTGGGTGAGCCACGCCCAACAACGGTAATCTTAAAGTTAGCTGATCGCTCCCTTGTTCATCTTGAAGGAGTGATTGAAGATGTGCTAGTTCAAGTGGGCTCTTTCCTATTCCCTACTAATTTCATTATCTTGGACTACGAGCCTGATCAGGAAGTCTCATTTATTTTGGGGCGTTCATTCTTAGCCACAGGCCGAGCCATTATTGATGTTTGTGAGGGGAAGATGACGATGCGAGTAGGTGAACGAGTGGAGGTATTCAATGTATATAAAGCACTCAAATTACCAGCCCACTATGTAGAGCTATCCATGATTTTTGTGGTGGAAAGTGATGCTGCATCATTGGTTCCTTATATGAGCCATGTTGACCCTCTTGAACGAGATTGTATTGGGGGTGAAGAAGACAGTGAAGATGAAACGAGGGGAGAAATTGAGCAAGTACTTGATATGTCCTGCAACTATGTCCATGGATTAGGAAAATTTGAGGAGCTGGACAAGACTATCACTCTGATCCCTCCTAAGCTATTTATTGAAGAAGCTCCAAAGCTAGAACTTAAGCCTCCTCCAAGCACATCTACACTATGCTTATTTGGGAACTCTGAGACATTGCCCGTGATTATCTCACCCAGCCTGACTAACACACAAGAAGAGAAATTTCTCAGAGTACTTCGCGAGCATAAAAAGGCTATTGGGTGGACAATTACGGATATTAAAGGAATCGGTCATTCGTTTTGCATGCATAAAATCTTCTTGGAAGATGGACACCGCCCTGGTGTTGAGCAGAAAAGGAGGTTAAATCCCATTATGAAAGAAGTCGTGAAGAAAGAAGTAATAAAATTGCTTGATGCAGGTATCATCTTTTCTATTTCTGACAGCAACTGGGTAAGCCCGGTTCAATGTGTGCCCAAAAAATGGGGAATGACTGTGATGGAGAATGAGACAAATGAGCTAATTCCTACTCGCACTGTGACGGGGTGGAGAGTTTGCATTGATTATCGAAGGCTCAACAAGGCAACCTGTAAGGGCCACTTCCCATTTCCCACTTCCCTTCATTGACCAAATGTTGGACAGATTAGAGGGACATGAATATTATTGCTTTTTTGATGGTTACTCGGGATACAATCAGATTGTCATATGCCAAAAGGATCAGGAGAAGACCACGTTTACTTGTACTTATGGCACTTTCTCCTTCAAGCGAATGTCGTTTGGTCTTTGTAATGAATCAGCCACTTTCCAGAGATGCACGATGGCTATTTTCACCGATATGGTGGAAAAATTCGTGGAATTGTTTATGGATGATTTTTCAGTCTTTGGGTCATCTTATGATGAATGTTTGAAAAATTTGAGCTCTAGCCCGTTGTGAAGAAACAAATCTAGTTTTGAATTGGGAGAAGTGTCACTTTATGGTGCAAGAAGACATCGTTTTGGGTCCTAAAGTGTCTAAGAGTGGCATTGAAGTTGATAAGGCAAAAGTGGAGGCGGTTGAAAAATTACCTCCACCTATTTCTGTGAAGGGTGTCCGGAGTTTCTTGGGACACGCGGGATTCTATAGGCTCTTTATTAAGTATTTTTCTAAAATTGCTACTCCTTTGTGCAGGTTACTCAAAAAAGATGTAAAGTTCAATTTTGATGAAACCTGCCTGAAGGCATTTGAAGAACTCAAAAAGAAATTGGTAGCTGCCCCCATTATTGTCGCACCAGATTGGTCCTTACCGTTTGAACTTATGTGTGATGCAAGTGACCATGCTATTGGGGCAGTACTAGGCCAGAAGAAAGACAAGGTGTTTCATTCATCTACTATGCAAGTAAGACTCTTGATGATGCACAACTGAATTACACCACCGCTGAAAAGGAGCTGCTAGCCGTTGTGTGGGCCTTTGAGAAATTTCGGGCATACTTGGTGGGAACAAAAGTCATAGTCCATATTGACCATGCAGCAATCAAGTATCTATTTACAAAGAAAGAATCTAAAGCTAGATTGATGCGCTGAGTTTTGTTGTTGCATGAATTTGATGTGGAGATAAGAGACCGAAAGGGCACCGAGAACCAAGTAGATGAACATCTGTCAAGGCTGGAAAATCATGACAACATGGAGGAGGGTGGATAAATTAAAGAAGTGTTTCCTAATGAGAAAATTTTGGTTGTCACCCAAGAGGGTGACCCTCACCATAGTATGCAAATTATGTGAATTATCTTGTGAGTAGGGTACTTCCTCCGGAAATTGAATCTGAAGCAAGACAGAGGTTCTTACATGATGTGAAGTTCTACTATTAGGATGAGCCATATTTGTACAAACAATGTGTTGGTCAGTTGATGAGGAGATGTATTCCAGATAAAGAGGTAGAATTAGTGTTGTATGATTGTCATGCATCGCCTTATGGGGGCCATCATGGAGGCGATAGAACAACGGCGAAAGTATTACAATCCGATTTCTTTTGGCCAACTCTATTCAAGGACGCCCATGCATTTGTTAAGAAGTGTGACCAGTGTCAGAGAACATGAACGATCACAAGGAGGAACGAGATGCCTTTGAAAAATATCCTGGAGGTTGAGATTTTTTATGTGTGGGGGATAGATTTTATGGGACCATTCCCATCGTCTAGAGGAAATAAATACATTTTGCTGGCAGTTGACTATGTGTCAAAATGGGTAGAGGCGATTGCATTGCCCACAAATGATGCCATGGTTGTAGCTGCATTTGTGAAGAACATATTTTCGAGGTTTGGGACTCCACGTGCCTTGATTAGTGATGAAGCAACCCACTTTTGCAATCGGTTGTTGAATAACCTTCTAGCTAAATATGGAGTTCGCCATAGAGTTGCGACAGGATATCATCCTCAAACGAGTGGACAAGCTGAGGTGTCGAATAGAGAAATAAAGCAAATATTATAGAAGACGGTGAGTGAACAGGAAAGATTGGGTTGAAAAGTTAGATGATGCCTTATGGGCATACAGAACCGCGTACAAAACGCCAATTGGGGCGTCACCGTACAAGTTAGTCTATGGGAAGGCATGCCACTTGCCCGTTGAACTCGAACATAAAAGATATTGGGCCCTCATGAAGCTGAACATGGACCTTGAAGCCGCGGGCGAAAAAAGACTTCTGCAGTTGAATGAGTTAGATGAGTTCAGGTTGCACTCTTATGAAAATGCTAAACTTTATAAAGAAAAGATAAAAAGATGGCATGAGAAGCACATTAAGCCGCGTCATTTCGAGTCAGCCAACATGTATTATTATTAAATTCTAGACTGAGGTTGTTTCCTAGGAAGCTAAAATCGAGATGGTCAGGCCTGTTTGAGGTGGTGAGAGTCACTCCTTATAAAGCAATTGAGTTGCGAGCTTTACACGGTGATAGAAAATTCATGGTGAATGTGCATAGAGTCAAGCACTATTGGGGAGAAGCCATTAATCGTGAGAAAACAAAGTTTTACTCGCTGATGAGTAAGCGAGACACTGGTCGTGTCGCGACGTTGAATCGGGCGTTTGTTGGGAAGCAACCCAATTTTTATTGCTTTCCTAGTTTAACTTCTTAATTTTTTTTAGTTACAGTAGATTGGGTTTTGCATTTTCTTTGTAGGTATAGAAATCATAGATATAATGGTGTAGGAGGTGTAAATCGAGAATTTAAAAGGCTAGGGAGATCGGGATGTTAATTTTTTTTTTAAAAAGTATCAGCAAAATAGCGCCCAGGCCAACGCCCGGAGCTGCCTGGGGCACTGAAAACAGTCTACTCCAAACCCCCAGCGCCAGGCATAGCCGAGGCGACGAGCTGGGGGTTATCCAGCTAATGTTTTTTATTTTATTCTTTTCATTTTTTTAGTTAATACCCATACCCATTTAACCCAACCCAAATACCCATTTACACTAACACTAGGACCCATCCTACTACCCATACCCATCCCCAATCCAACTTAACCCATAACCCAAAACCACCCAAACTCCAAATCAACAAATTTAGAGAAAACAAAAATAAAACGCTGCTGCTCCTCTTCAACTTGTTCTGCCGTGTCTCCTTCTTCTCCTTCCTCAAAAATTTTCTCAAAGTTTTTCTCTTTCTCTCCTTCTAAGGTCTACATGTATATTCTTCTTGTTCTTCTTCTTCTTTTTTTCTGTTTCCAGTAGTAGATAAAAATGTACATCCCATCCCCCAAGAGCTCTAATCCCCAAATTTTTCCATTATGTAGTTCTTAAGAAAATTTATGGTGGGTGGCTTGAATTGGTCGAATTTGTATGTTTTTGTGTATACGGAGTAGTAAACTAGAAGTCCCTCTACTTTGTTAAAATTTGGGAGAGCCACCATGTTCCACCATTGTTGAATTAGAATGCTCACACTTTATGCCCACAATGTGTTTGTTATAATGCTTGAATGGAGATTTTGGTACACCGGTGAAGTCTGAGTAACCGAGTATATTTGCGTATGAATTTGGGATAAGTGTGGGGTGTGTAGGGATGCTTTTATATGCTAGGGAGCTTGGATTTGATGCAAAACATGTTCCTACACCATATATCTTATGTAATATGTATGTAGACTTGTTGTAGACTTAGCTAATTAGTGTACTTATCTTAGTTATAGTAAGGAAAGGAACACATGTATCTTGCTTACATTAAGGTGAATTCACGTAGCCATGATCAATCACTTGTGTGTGTATCATGGGGAAGTATTGAGTACCCATAGCTTTGGATTGCAACACTAGTACCTTTTCGATAACAATCATAAAGTATTATACATTGCACCTTCAGTTTTAAGTGTGTGGTCATTGTATGAATTGCGCGACAACCTTAGGTATGATTCTTGATGAGTTCTCATGTTCATGTTCAATTGTGTTGCAGGATACAATGGCTCGTGATGGTTCTAACAAGGTCAAAGGCATTGGCAACTCCTCCCCCATCTCTCCTGCGCCCAAAAAGAGAAAGCAAGGAGAAGACTCCTCGCGACAAGCTAAGGGAAAACAACTGGCCAAGGGATTTCAGCAGGCACCGTTGAGACCGAGGCCTCGATTGGATTTAATCAATGATGCGACAGTTTCTTGGCACATGGATTTCGTGCCATATGGTCGGTACATCTCCGATATGGGGATAAATACCAAAGCCTTAGAGAGAAATTTTCCGGAGGTACTTGGCCAACTTCGCGCACGACATATGGACAAGCTCTTAAAATTCCCCAGACCTGCAAATTTGAGCATGGTTCGGGAACTTTATGCAAATTGAAATTTAGGACATGGCACCTCACGTGTACGGGGAGTAGATATGCCAATGGATAGGGGGCGTTATGCGCATATTTTGGGGTTGAGAATGTTGACCCAAGAAGACTCCAGAAATTTGTTCGAAGTCCAAAGTACACATTGATACGTCACACTCTTTGTGGACCCTAATGCAAAGTGGACCAGAAAATAAGGAAATATTCATCTTCACATGATCCGCTCGGATTTTACCAAGACTACCAAAGTGTGACAGAATTTTGTACAGGACACACTCATGCCCGTAGAGCACAGTAGCGACTACAATTGAGCTAGAGTGTGTGTCATATTCTTCCTGATGACGGGAAGACCCATTAATGTGGGTGAAATTATGCTTGGGGAGATGACCCGCAAACGATTTGGACGGCAAATTAAAAGGTTCATCTTTGGTAACTTGCTAACCCATTATCTGCTGGCCCGAGGAGTGCCGGAGTGCCCGGGATACGATGAGGTGGTGGAGGATCCTACAGGGTTCATGGACATCACATCATTGCTGGAGACATCGTCTAAGCTTACGCATGCCGCAAGATACGAAAGAGACGAGAACTTCAGCAGGTACATCTACAAGTCTTTGAATTTATAAATGAGCAGGTCTGGTATCTCGGATGAGGAGCGTATGCAGTTACGTAATGAATTGTCCAGTCCGTCCAAGTAGATGTTGGGGATTGCACCTGGCAGCCCAGTTCATTCATCGGAGGACGTCAACACAATCAGAGGCTTAGATACAGAGGATGATGGGGTGATGAGGTTACGGGGCCCATGGCTTTGGTGCCTCTAGGCCTTGATGATGATGAGCCCGGAGCTGCTGATGGAGGACAAGCTGAGATGGAGGACTCCGAGTGATAGGGAGTTTTCTTTTCACCCTACTTTGTTTTTCATTCTTATATGCATCGGGGATTATGCATGTTATAAGTGTGGGGTGAGAGGAATACTACCTGTGGTGTAATTGTATATCTTGTATAAATGTGTTTTGTTTTTATTAGTTTTAACAAGTTTTACTTAGTCTAGTTTTAGTTAGTTTTTTTTTCAAAAAGAAAAAAAACTCGGTAGTATTGTTCTCAAGGCAACTGCATTGACTTTTCTCAAGTGTAATTGTTCAAAAAAAAAATTAAAAACAAAACTCGGACTTTTACCTTTTTTTCGTTTTTATTTTTTTTAAAACTAACTAACTAAAACTAGGAGTGTGCATTCGAATCGGTTTATCGATAAATCTAATCGATTATTTGTTATCGCTTTATCGATATCGGTTTATCAATTTATCGATTTCGATTTCGAAAATTTTCTTATCGAGTTATCGATTTTGATTTCGATTTTGTCCTCTTCGATTATCGATTTATCGATAAACCAATAAGATATACTAAAAAGATAAATATACCCTTATTCTATAATACCCTTTCCTTTACCTCATGTCCCTAACCCTGTTATTTCCTCTACCCTCTTCAGCGCCGCTTTTACCCTAAGGTAGTGTTTCTATGTTGAACGAATATCCCAGCTTAGCTTATTTACAAAGTCAGTTGACTATTGTTCTTAATACTATAGCCTTCTTGACTTTTATTCTTATACTTTGAGGCCCTTTCTTCAAAAATTATGTTCATAAAGTAATGCCATGAAATCTGACTCATTTGCAAATTGCAGGTAGGAAGTTTTGATGCTGATTATGGAAGTTCAATTATGTCTCGTTTGGTGAGCATATCTAAACATGGTTTTTTCTTCATGGATAACAGAATGGTCTTTTTCTTTTCATGTCTTGATCAAGTATTAGAGTAAAAAAAAAGAAAAGTGCATCTTTAAGTAATCTCATTCATATTGTTGGCTGAACAGGTTGGGCCCAAAAAAGCTCGTGAAATGTGGTTTTTGAAAAGGTTCTACACTGCCTCTGAAGCAGTGAAAATGGGACTTGTGAATATTGTTGTTCCAGTGAGTATATCGACCGATACCCTTTCCTTTCCTTAAGTCTCTTCAGGTGCCCTTTTTTCTTTGACGTAGAAACGGGTATTTTTCTTTATTTGCGTATTCTTCTGTAGTCGTCATATATGCTTATTCAACTCCATGTTTGTGGGTCATCTTGGAGAATTACCCCTTACTTTAGTTTCGTTGCAAGTGCTTGTGGACACAATTTTTATGTTATAAACGATGTTCGTCTTATTTTAGCTTTTTTTGTCCATATTAGTTAGGCGTATTTATAGCGATATACTTTCTGTGGAATCCCGTAAATTTTCTTATTGGTGTAATGGATAACCGAATCGATAAGCTCCAAAAATCAATAAATCAAAATCAAAAAAATTGAAACCTTATTGAAACGATAACGATAAGCATATGTACAAACCGATAACTGATAAGTAATTATCGATAAGAGTCAAAATGGAATCGATAAATCGAATGCTCACTTCTAACTAAAACTAGACTAAGTAAAACTAGTTAAAACTAATAAAAACAAAAACATTTATACAAGATATACAACTACACCACATGTAGTATTCCTCCCACCCTACACTTATAACATGCATAGTCCCCGATGTATATAAGAATGAAAAACAAAGTAGAGTGAAAAGAAAACTCCCTGTCACTCGGAGTCCTCCATCTCAACTTGTCCTCCATCAGCAGCTCCGGTCTCATCATCATCAGGTCCTAGAGGCACCAAAGCCATGGGCCCCGTAACCTCATCACCCCATCATCCTCTGTATCTGAGCCTCTGATTGTGTTGACGTCCTCCGATGAATGAACGAGGCTTCCAGGTGCAATCCCCAACATCTACTTGGACGAACTGGACAATTCATTGCGTAACTGTATACGCTCCTCGTCCGAGATACCAGACCTGCTCATTAATAAATTCAAAGACTTGTAGATGTACCTGCTGGAGTTCTCGTCTCTTTCGTATCTTGCTGCCTGTGTAAGCTTAGACGATGTCTCCATCAATGATGTGATGTCCATGATCCCTGTAGGAGCCTCCACCACTTCATCGTATCTTGGGTCCTCCGGCATTCCTCGGGCCAGCAGATAATAGGTTAGCAAGTTACCAAAGAAGTACCTTTTAATTTGCCGTCCAATTCGTGTGCGGGCCATCTCCCCAAGCATAATTTCATTGTGGGTCTTCCCGTCTTTAGAAAGAATATGACACACACTCTAGCTCGAGTGCAATCGCTACTATGCTCTACGGGCATGAGTATGGCCTGTACAAAATTCTGCCACACTTTGGCAGTCTTGGTAAAATTCGAGCGGGCTATGTGAAGATGAATATTTCCTTGTTTTCTGGTCCACTTTGCATTAGAGTCCATGCCACAAAGAGTGTGACGTATCAATGTGTACTTTGGACTTCTAACAAATTTCTGGAGTCTTCTTGGGTCAACATTCTAAACCCAGAGCTTGTCCATATGTCGTGCACGAAGTTGGACAAGTACCTCCGAAAAATTCCTCTTTAAGGATTTGGTATTTATCCCCATGTCGGAGATGTACCGTCCATATGGCACAAAGTCCCTGTGCCAAGAAACTGCTGCATCATTGATTAAATCCAATCGAGGCCTCGGTCTCAATGGTGCCTATTGAGATCCCTCGGCCAGTTGTTTTCCCTTAGCTTGCGCGAGGATCCTTCTCCTTGCTTTCTATTTTTGGGAGCAGAAGAGGTGGAGGAGGACTTGCCAATGCCTTTGCCCTTGTTAGAACCATCAGGAGCCATATTATCCTACAACACAATTAAACATAAACATGAGAACTCATCAAGAATCATACCTAAGGTTGTCGCGCAAGTCACACAATGACCCCACACATAAAACCGAAGGTGCAATGTATAATACTTTATGATTGTTATCGAAAAGGTACTAGTGTTGCACTCTAAAGTTATGGTACTCGAGACTTCTCCTTGCTACACATACAAGTGATTGATCATGGCTACGTGAATTCACCTTAATGTAAGCAAGAGACATGTGTTCCTTTCGTTACTATAACTAAGACAACTACACTAAAATATCTAAGTCTACATACATATTACATAAGATATATGGTGTAGGAACATGTTTTGCATCAAAGCCAAGTTCCTTAGCATGTAAAATCATCCCTACACACCCCGCACTTATCTCAAATTCATACGCAAATAAACTCGGTTACTCAGACTTCACCGGTGTACCAAAATCTTTATTCAAGCATTATAACAAACACATTGTGGGCATAAAGTGTGAGCATTCTAATTCAACAATGGTGGAACATGGTGGCCCTCCCAAATTTTAACAAAGTATAGGGACTTCTAGTTTACTACCCCGTATACACAATAACCACACAAATTCGACCAATTCAAGCCACCCACCATAAATTTTCTTAAAAACTACATAATGGAAAATTTTGGGGATTAGGGCTCTTGGGGGATGGGATGTATATTTTTATCTACTACTGGAAACACAAAAAAATAAGAAAAACATACCTATAGACCTTAGAAGGAGAGCAAGAGAAAAACTTTGAGAAAATTTTGGAGGAAGGAGACACGTCAGAACAAGTTGAAGAGGAGCAACAAGGTTTTTTTTTTGGTTTTCTCTTATTTTGTTGATTTGGAGTTTGGGTGGTTTTGGGTTATGGGCTAAGTTGGATTGGGGATGGGGATGGGTATGGGTAGTAGGATGGGTCCTAGTGTTAGTGTAAATGGGTATTTGGGTTGGGTATGGGTATTAACGAAAAAAATAAAAAAAAATTACCTGTATAACCCCCAGCCCCGCGCCTGGCGCTAGGGGTTTGGAGTACACTGTTTTCAGCGCCCCAGGCAGATCCGGGCGCTGGCCTGGGCGCTGTTTCGCTGATATTTATTTATTTAAAAAAATTAATATCCCGATCTCCCTTGCCTTTTAAATACTCAATTTACACGCCCTACACTATTATATCTATAATTTCTATACCTACAAAGAAAATGCAAAACTCTATCTACTCTAACTAAAAAAAAATAGCCATCATGCACCTCTGGAAAGTGGCTGGTGCATTACAAAGGCCAAACGACATTCGCTTGAAGATGCAAGTGCCATAAAGACAAGTAAACATGGTCTTCTCCTAATCCTCTGGGCATATGACAATCTGATTGTATCTCGAGTAACCCTCAAGAAAGCAATAATATTCATGTCCCGCTAATTTGTCCAACATTTAGTCAATGAAGGGAAGTGGGAAGTGGTCCTTGCGGGTTGCCTTGTTGAGCTGCCTCGACCGAAGCAGATAAATAGGTAATTGAAGATGATGAAGAGTACTTTCTCACTCCTCGAACCTTCATCGTTCCCGAAGAATCGGATACAACTAAGTCAACGGTCGAAGAGTTGGAACAGGTGATACTCATCGAGTATCTACCCAAACGCAAGGTATACCTGGGAACGGGGTTAACCTTCGAACTCAGGAAAAAACTCACTCAATTTCTTATTGATAACATGGACTTCTTTGCGTGGTCCCATCTGGATATGATAGGAACCCTGCCCGAGATTACAACTCATCGGTTGAGCCTGGATCCCAAGTTCAGACCGATAAAGCAGAAGAGAAGGCCTTAGTTCGAGGTGAAGCACGCCTTCATAAAAGAAGAGGTGACTAAACTCCTTAAAATAGGGTCCATTCGGTAAGTCAAATATCTCGAGTGGTTAGCCAACGTAGTAGTAGTCCCCAAAAAGGGGAACAAGCTAAGAATGTGGGTAGATTAGAAGGATCTAAATAAAGCATGTCCAAAGGACTCTTTCCCTTTGCCTAACATCGATCGAATGATCGACGCCACGGCTGGCCACGAAATACTTACTTTTCCCGACGCCTATTCTGGGTACAACCAAATTCGGATGGACTTAGAAGACCAGTAAAAAACCTCTTTTATCACTAAGTATGGAACGTACTGCTATAACGTAATGACCTTTGGTCTAAAAAATGCGGGGGCTACATATAGACGCCTGGTTAACAAGATGTTCGAAGAAAATATAGGGAAATCAATGGAAGTTTACATTGATGACATATTAGTTAAGTCCCTGCACACAGAGGACCATTTGACTCATTTATAGGAAACCTTCGAGATCTTGAGGAAGTACAACATGAAACTCAACCCCGTGAAGTGTGCCTTCGGGTCAGCTCGGGTAAATTCCTCGGCTTTATGGTGTCAAATCGGGGGATCGAGATTAACCCCGACAAAATCAAGGCCATCGAGGACATCACTGTCGTGGACAGTGTAAAAGCCGTTCAGAGGCTAACCGGACGGATAGCCGCCTTCGACCGATTCATTTCGAGGTTATCAGATCGGAGTCACGGGCTCTTCTCCTTGATTAAAAAGAAAAACGACTTTAAATGGACTCTGGAATATCAGCAAGCGTTGGAGGAGTTGAAACGGTACCTATCGAAGCCACCTTTGCTCCACACCCCAAAGGAAGATGGGAAGTTGTACTTATATCTAGCGGTGTCCGAGATAGCGGTAAGTGGAGTGCTAGTCTGAGAAGAACAAGGTACGCAGTTTCCAGTTTACTACGTAAGTCGAACTTTAGTATATGTTGAAACCAGATACGCACCTAGAGAAGTTAGCACTTGCATTAATAAGCACATCTAGAAAACTAAAGCCATATTTTCAGTGTCATCACTACATACCCCCTTCAAAATATATTGCATAAGCCCGAGCTATCGGGCCGTTTTCCAAATGGGTCGTCGAACTTGGCGGGTACGATATAGAATATCAGCCCCGAACGGCCATCAAGTCTCAAATATTAGCAGACTTCGTGGCAGACTTCTCGCCAACCCCCGTACCCGAAGTGGAAAAAGAACTTCTGCTGAAATTGGGAACCTCGTCGAGGGTATGGACCCTCTTCATGGACGGAGTCTCAAACGTGAAAGGGTCCGGACTTGGTATTGTTTTGAAACCGCCTACGGGCAATGTTATTAGACAATTGATTAAAACTACTAAGCTAACTAACAACGAGGCCGAGTATGAGGTTATGATTGCAGTTCTTGAACTAGCCAAGAATTTGGGAGCGGAAGTCATTGAAGCTAAATGTGACTCCCTACTAGTAGTTAACCAGGTAAATGGCACCTTCGAAGTACGAGAAGATAGGATGCAAAGATATTTAGACAAGTTGCAGAACCGCTTCAAATAATGGAATCTGCAGCATATACCTCGGGAACAGAATACCGAGGCCGATGCACTCGCCAACTTAGGATCGTCATTCGATGAAGATGAAATTAGCTCGGGGACTGTCGTCCAGCTCTCGAGGTCCGTAATCGAGGAAGGGCACGCCGAAATAAATTCTACAAGCTTAACCTTGGGATTGGAGGAACAAGTATATCGAATACTTGAAAAATGGGAAGCTACCCTCGGACCCCAAGGAATCAAGGACCTTGCGAACTAAGGCAGCTCGATTCACATTGGACAAGGATGGAATGTTATACAGAAAGGCGTTCGATGGTCCATTGGCCGTATGCCTGGGGCCGGGAGATACCGAGAATGTTTTACGAGAAATCCATGAAGGCACTTGTGGAGACCATTCTGGCCCCGAATCACTAGTTTGAAAGGTCATCAGAGCAGGATACTATTGGGATAGCATGGAAAAGGACGCTAAAGAGTTCGTTCAAAAATTTGATAAATGTCAAAGGTTCGCGCCGATGATTCATCAGCCCGGTGAACAAATCCACTCGGTCCTATCCCCGTGGCCATTCATGAAAAGGGGGATGGACATCGTCGGACCTCTACCATCGGCCCCAGGTAAAGCTAGATTCATATTGTTTATCACTGACTATTTCTTTAAATGGGTTGAAGCGCAGGCCTTCGAAAAAGTTAGGGAAAAAGAAGTGATCAACTTCATATGGGATCACATTGCATGTCGATTCGGGATACCTGTTGAGATAGTGTGTGATAACGGCAAACAGTTCATCGGAAGTAAGGTAACAAAATTCCTCGAAGACCACAAAATAAAGAGGATACTATCAACGCCATATCACCCTAGTGGAAACGGACAGGCCGAGTCAACAAATAAAACTATCATCCAAAACTTGATGAAAAGGCTAAATGAAGCCAAAGGGAAACGGAGAGAAAAGTTACCCGAGGTTCTATGGGCATATAGAACGACATCAAAATCTAGCACCGGGGAAACCTCGTTTTCTTTGGTCTACGGCTCCAGAGCCTTAATAATGTCGAAGTCGGAGTACCTAGCGCCAGATTTTGACATGCAACAGAAGAATCAAACCGCGAGGCAATGAATACCAGCCTCGAGTTATTGGATGAGATACGAGAAGTGACGCTCGTTCGAATGGCCGCCCAAAAATGACGAATTGGGAGATATTACAACAGAACAACCAACCTTCGGCACTTCAAAGTCGGGGAATTGGTCTTAAAGAAAATCACCATCAATACTCGAGACCCTAAGGAAGGAAAACTCGGTCCTAACTGGGAAGGACCCTATCAGATTCTCGACATAGTCGGAAAAGGATCATACAAGCTCGGGACAATGGACGGTGAGCCATTGTCAAATAATTGGAACATATTACTTCTCAAGCAATATTATTGCTAAGGTATGAATCTCTTCCTTTTCGTTTCCTTAAAATGAGAAACTAACTTATTGCAGGTACCCAGTCCAAAAAATCGAGACCTCAGGTTTTAAAGTACGCGTTGCACTCTTTTTCCCTTAGACCGGTTTTAATCCCAAATAGATTTTAACAATTATGTGCTACCTGGGGATAATTCAATAGTATTCAAGGCTTCTTTGCAATCAACCTCGAATACTAGGGGGCATCACCCTCGGATGTTATGTAAATGGGTCTCGATAGGAAAAATTTTGTAATGGGTCAAACGGTCGAATGAACCGTGTCCATGTAGAATAGCCGAGCCCCAATAACAAAACATGTACGCATGTATGAATAATACAAAGAAGTTCTCTATTTTTCCAAACATCTCGTGTTTGAAGTAAGATTTCTATTGCACAAGTCATATACTTATGATCTATTGCGCAAAACTAACACTCATGAATAACGGCCCAAGGGCCGAGTGCAAACGTATCCCGGACACCCGGGGACTACTTACTCGAGCTATCCAATTCAAAGTTATAAGACCCCAAAGAGGCACCCTATACAAGCCAAGGCCATCGCACTCGGGTATTAACATTTTGAACAAATTCGAAATGTTATCGGGAAACAAGTCCAAGAGACATACCCGAAGGCCACGGCCATATTAAAGACTACGGTCATATAAAGAGGCTACGATCGAAATTACGCGGCTCGGTGACGTCCGACTTCTGCCATAGACTAAAGGCCTTCAAATACATTAAAAACCCTGTTAAATAAGGCTACCCTTGGCAAAGCAAATAAGAGCTTCGATAAAATCGGCCCCCAAATAATTCAAAGGCTTCGATAACATCACCCTTCGAGATGTTAAATCATCTCAAACACAAACAAGTTAAGAAAACCTGGGTTTCGATTGTCGAACCCTCGAAAAACCCAACGGGTATAAAAAATATATGCCAAGGCATAAAAAACTTTCACTGAGTCTTTTAGCCGAAGAGGGAAAAATTATAGCCGCTTTTAGAGGCCAAACTGGCCCAACTTTAAAGAGCTTAAGGGCCAACCTAAAAGAGCCTAAGGGCCGATATAAAAGAGCCCAAGGGCCGATCTCATGATCCGAAAGGCCAATACAATAAAATAATCGAAACCACACTCTCATTCGATTCAAACCTAAGGATCGGGGTATTACGAGCTTAAACAAATAATTTGAGCTCGAAAACTTAATAATCATTGATACGATCTAAGGGACTATCCTATCCTATAAAATTATTCAATCTTGGCTACGGGAGATAACTCGTAACAAGACGTCCCCAAGACAAGCTCTCAAATGAGCCTCGGAATCGGGGACTTGCCTTCGTAACTCGGGGACTTGCCCCAAGAAAAATAAAAAAAACCCAAGGGTTTATTTCGATCGCAAGTTAAGCTAAAATTAATTGTTTTTCCAGTGGAGACAATTAAGCATACGAGGACAAAGAGACATCAAGGAACATTTTTTCATTATACCCAAAAATATATGTACAGAAGGACCAACCAGGGCCTTACAAAAGAAGGGAAGAAAAAAAGTTACAACTTAGTTATTATCGGGCTTAGCCCCCTCAGCATTAGCTTCTCCCCGAACAGCTTGTTCAGGGCGGCAACATCGCCGCCATCTTCTCCACTACCAGACCCCTCGTCGTCATCATCATCATTTGAAGAAATGATTTACCTGGCCTCGTCCTCGAGCTCTTTGGCCCGAGCAATTTCTTCGTAAAGGTCAACACCTCGATATTGAAATTCCTCAAGGGTTTCCCTCTGAGAACGACACTTTAGCCAATTCACTACGTCGTTGCTCCCGATCGGATGTTTCCCTCAGCTGGACTTGAACCCCACGGCATCAGCCCGATTGCGCTATGGATTGGTTTGCCCTGGTTTTGGTCTCGCCCAGTCCGGCTTCGAGCTCTTCGACCCTTTTCGCCTGAGCAGATCCCCTTTCTTTGAGATCTAGGAGCTGGGCCTCCGCCGAAGATAGCTTGCCCAAAGCTGCCTCTTTTTCAACGGCAAGGCGATCCATATTGGATTTCCACCGATCACAATCGGCCTTGACCTGGTCGACCTCCGCACCGATTTTCTCCACCTTCTGCTGCAACTGAGATTTTGAACAGTTAACTTCCACGGTCAGGTCGATCCCACGCTGTATCAACAAGGCAGTTACCTGCTTGTCCAGCTCGGCCTCTTCCTCGTGCGCCTTGGATAGTTCCGCTCAAAGGTTCTTCATGACCTCGTCTTTTTTGCCACAAAGACTCTTTAGAACGTTTCTCTCTTCCGAGACCCTTAGAAGTTTGGCTTCGCAATGACTGAGGTCGGTGCAGAATTTGGTAGAAGCCTGCACAGAGGAAAATAACACAAGTTAGAAAGAATAGAATATAAAGAGGAATAACCAAAAGCCAGCAAACACTTACATTAAAGAAAAGGCACTGGGCCACCGCCATAAGGACCGAAGCATCAGTGATGTGGGAGGCATCATCGACCCCCACGAAGAAATCCTGAAAAGGATCAGCAATGCGCCTCTGCCGATCTCGGGGGTCTTCAACATTTGGGCATCCCTAATCGCCCCTTCAGAAAAGACCGGCAAGGAAGAAGTCTAACCTATTGTCAAGGCCCTGAGCGAATCGCTCGGAGCGCTCTGACCGACCTTCCCGGTCTCGGAACCGGCCCTTCCCGGTGTAGAAGTCGACGATCGAGACACCACCTCGACCTTTTAAGATTTGGGGTTCACCCCCGATTTTATTTTCAAAGCCTCCTCTTCATGAGGCTCGATTTTAATGGGCGGCAGTTCAAGATGCGCAGTAACCTCGATGGCTTTTCGGGGACGAGACAACAACTCCGAAGAGTTTTCTTCTTTCTCTTCCTCATCCTGGTTCCTCAACTTTTGGACCGTATCCGCCGTGAGGCCGACTGCTTTTCTCCTCACCCTTCGAGGCTTGGGCTTAGAGATCTCGGATTGAGAGGTGCCTTTCCTCTTCTTGTCCTTTCCTGCCCAGGGGCCGGGGATTCGACCTCACCACCTTTGCTCGAGGGCTTATTATGGCATCTTTGGTCAAACATACATGAACTGGAGATTAACAATGGAAAAAGGGGGATAGTTACTTCGGAATACACGAGAAGGTGCCTTACCGTGGTTTTTGGCTTCCCGCTTGACTTTACACAACTCCCTCCACACTCGTTGAGCTCGAGTCAAGGTGAAGGCCAGCCTATGTATCCAATCTTCGAAGTCAGGCACCGCCTCGGGCATCCAGGGCTCGGCTGCATAATCAACGAAAAATGTCAAGCAAAATCTACTAGGACACCGAACCACAAGGAATAAAGGATACTCACATTTGGCTTTCCACTCCTCGGGGAACGACATCTTGTCTTCAGTTAAGTCGTAATTGATCAACCCTAGATAGAGTCGAGGTCTGTATAACCGCATGAGATGGTCCAATGTGAACTCCAATCCCCCGGCCTCGTTGGAATAGTGGCGCAACATGATCACGACGCGCCAAAGTGAGGGGTGAAGTTGACCGAGCGTAACCCCATACCTCTTACAGAATTCGAAGATCACGGGGTCGACAGGACCCAATGTGAAGGGATAAGTGTACACACTCAAGAACCTTTTCACATGAGTGGTGATGCTCTCTTCAGATGAAGGAATTTGCACCACCACCTCCGGGCCCCACTTGCAGCCTGCTTTCATGGCATCGAGATGGCCCTCGGTAATTGAACACATGTACACCGACATGTGCTCGCATTGGCCCGGCACCGACGAGGGGTTATCGACTTTAAAGTCGGTTATGAGATGCAGGAACCAGGTACGTATTCATGTACGGCCGGTTACCGACATTTTATCACTGGTCGGTAAAGAAGAAGAAGATGGAGCTTTCTCCTTTTGCGGTACTGTTTTGGAGGTCTTTGCCATTTGTATGCGAGTTGGAAACAAGAGAGAGAATACAGAACTGGCGATTCTGGCGGGAACAACGGTGGCTTGATGAACAGCGGTAAGAAGGAAACGAAAGGGTTTGTAAGCTCAAGAGTTTGTGATCAAAGCGAAGTAAAATTTTGTATCTATTAGGGAGCGGGTATTTGTAGAGTTAAAACGGCGGTTCAGTGCCGCTAGTGGCCGACCAGCGACTGACGTGCATTTATGGTTCTTGGGGACCGAACCGATGGGGCGTTTCGGTCACATCCTTCGCTCACGTCATAAGAATGACGTCATAGTCGAGTTATGAAGAAAATCGAGGCTAAAGTCGTTTCTTATCTTTTCATTCTAAGAAACGCTGGGACTGTCTGTGTACGGTAAACATCGAAGCTCGGATTTGAGGGGTATGTCTCGGTTGTAAGCTGGGATCGAAGTGAGTTCGGGCCCAGCGAGTATGGAAGCTGAGTTCGGGTTATGATATCACAATTATCATAACGCTCTAGTTCTTACTCACACTGTTGAATACAAAGCTCTTTTATTTACTGTTAATTCTCCGTATTTGAGTTGTTCGCATTATTATTGTTGTTCTTATTGTTCTTGGCAAACCATTCTCGAATATAATCCAAATCGAGGTCAAGGACTTGCAATTATACGGGTTTGATTCATATAAATCGTTTAATTCATTTATTTCCTTAATTATTTACCAATTAGCATTGAATTAGATCGCATATCCTTTTAACCACATTACAAATTTAATTGTTACTCGTATTTCGAGGTAAACAGTAAATATTGCACCACTTTTGGGTATCATGTTTGTAGTGTATAAAGACTGTAAAGAACTTCAACACTTGTAGCTACAAAAATGCATATCTTGAATATGTAAATTTTTGAGCTTCCTCGTATTACGTCTTATTGTATCTTCTTTCTATGTATATCTTTTTTTGTTACTTATATATTAGCAAATTCTTTTTATCGATCACCAACAATCTTTCAAGATCATGATTCTATTAGAAATATCCTCATAATTAATGCCTAATTGGTTGGGCGCATAATGACATAATGGGGCAGAGTAAGCAACTGTAGTTTGACAATGTAAAGGATATACCCAGGAAAGTTGGGTTTAGGACTTTAGGTCTCCTCATGGTTGCCTTTTGTTTTTTATTATTCGATTCCATCTTGTTCTGTTTAGCTGAACTTGATGCTGTGAGTTTAAAAATTATTGGTCTTGTCATATGTAGTTTATGTTTCATAATAGTGCCCATTTTCTCGGCTATGATTATGTTATCCAGTACTATCAATTTTTCTTTTTGTTATTTGTGGTTGCTCTCATGTGATGATTTGTGATGTAAACTTGTAGATTCACTTGAATGAGATTATCTATGGCAGAGTATTAAGAAACCATTTCTATTTGCAGGTAAAGGTGCTGATGCTAACTTGTTTTGTCTTAACATGATTTAGCCCAATTCCTGGAGGAAAGTTCAGCTGCATTCTGCTATGTTTTGTAAGTTTTGCTGAAGAAGGTAAGTTATTGGTAGAATTTGTTCTATGGGTTGTTTGCAAAGTTTTAATTTGTAGCTTAATACGCCTTTTGAAATAGGGTTGGTGTTCATAGGCAGTACTAACTAAAGTAAAGAAGCAGACCATAGAATGATGGAGAAATGTAACTATGATTATCAACCTGCCATACTGTGTTTTGTCGGGTTGTACATTTAAGATGCTACTGCTGCCTTGTTTATGTTCTGTATATATAAAAGCCTCAGTTTACGCTTGCATATGATGTGTCTTAAGATTTGAGTTCATCAAACGAGGTGAAGCTCGATGAAGCTTGTTAGTGTTGCCCATTTATGTTTTCTGAGGAGAAGGTTGAAAATACCCTAGTGGTTTTAAAAGACTAACTAGCATTTTGGTATCTCGTTTATGGGCTAGTCGATTTTTATCAAGCATTTTTGGAATGTGTAAATTATACTTATTATCTTTCGAAAATGGTGGCGAAATAACCTTCTAACAATGTTAGTTTTCAAATGAAGAAAAGTCACATATCTTGTAGAACCATTTCTTAGTCTTTCTGAGGATTGAAACCCGTTTTCAGTTATAAATCCTCGTTAAGCGGGGGTAAACCTACCAATTGCCTCTAAAATTTAACTATAACCTCTAGTAGATACTCAAATTTAGACTGTCTTAATACCATATTAATGAATTATTGTGCTTTAATTTGCAATATTCACGACAGTGCTCTTAATATTAGTGACAGATAGCTCCCAGCTCCATTTTTACCTACTATGGTCTTTTATTTTTTTTCCTTTTCTGTATGAGGTTTAAGAGGAGGTTTTCACTGAAAATGATCCACTCTTCCTCCTAATCACTGTCCATATAATTTTCATAATGGTATGCACATGGCTCAATCTCAAAATTATTCTCAAAGTTTGATGAAAAGACACATTGGTTTATTAAATTGTCAATGTTCTGTTTTCTGTGGAAAAGGTCCAAGGTCCGTGACCCTGAAATCACATGCTTTTTCACATGAGATACAGTCACCGAAAGTGAGAATAGACAACAACAGATCCTGTCACATTCCAATACTTTGTTACTTATATAAAAAAAACCATTGCCTAGTAACAAGCTTAGCAAACTGCACTTAGCAAAAATGGCCAAAGCATTGTGCGTGACCTTGTTGCTTTTTACACTGATGACAGTGTACATTGAAATGGCGAATGCTGGAAGTCCGAAAACTATTTGCAGGGTCACAATTAATGAGCTCGCGGAATGTCTGCCAGCAGTCATGGGCCAGAAACCTCCGCCACCAACAGCCCATTGTTGTGCAGCTCTGCGCAAGGCCGATTTGCGTTGTATGTGCGACAAGAAATCTGAACTCGGCCAACTTGGGATCAATCCTGCAGCTGCTATGAAACTGCCTAAGCAATGCAAAATTAATGTTCCTCGCGGATGTTAAAGGCTTAAGTCTTGAAAGACATGTATTTTAACATGACTTGTTTCTCTTCCGGGTGAAGTTGACATTTCCCATGGTTGTTTGCATTTCTTTTCTGTCAGAATTTGAATAAATTTTCTTTCCAGTTATTGTTCTACATTTCAGAATTGACCAATAGTTAGCTTCATCTAACCGCCCCTCTCTCAAACCCCACGCACATCACATACAATAATTATGTCTCAATCCTAAGTAAGTTGCAATCGACACTATGAATTCTCAATGTCCATTTCACTTTTTAATCCTATTTTGATTCCAATATTACACGTAGACTAAGAGCTGGTAGCTAAAATTGACAATTTTCTGTTTTTTCACTGCTATTGAGATTTATGCCTTCCCAAGTGAGCACACTGTTCGCTTTGTTAGTTTTCTTTTAATAACCATTTGGCATCTGAAAAGCATTGCTTCGACTAATTTAAAATTTGCATTGCGTGTAGGGCCAATTTAAGGAGGAAGTGCTCCATACAAGGAGTTCCTCCATTAATAGTGTTCGTTTCTTATTAAACAACAAAGAGCAATATTGTAACGACCCGGCCGGTCGTTCTGAGAGTTTAATCCCGTTTTTCCCGTTTCAGCTTCATTATATGCGGTTCAACTTCATTACATTGTGTTAGATTGGTTCACTCGGGTTCGGAGTGATCATGATGAGAATTGAGACACTTAAGTCTCTTAAATTAGCTTAATAGTTGAAAAAAGTCAACTTGGAGTTGACTTATTGGTAAACGACCTCGAAATGCAGATTTTATGGCTCGGATAGCTTCGTTAGGTGATTTGGGACTTAGAAGTGTGTTCGGAATGAAGTTTTGATGTCCGGTGTAGAATTAGGCTTGAATTGGCGAAAGTTAGTTTTTGACGATTTCCGGTCGGCAGTGGAAAATAGGCTATCAGGGTCGGAATGGAATTCTAGAAGTTGGAACAGGTTCGTAATGTCATTTTGGATATGTGAGCAAAATTTCAGGTCAATCGGATGTGTTTTGGTTGGTTTCGGCATCATTGGCGAAATTTAGAAGTTTCAAAGTTCATAGGCTTGAATTTGATGTAATTTTGGTGTTTTCGTGTTGTTTTTGGTGTTTTGAAGGCTCTATTAAGCTTGAATGATGTTATGGGGTGTGTCGGTAAGATTAGTTGAGGTCCCGGAGGCCTCGGGTTTATTTCGGATGCTCAAACGGGCACTTTTTGGTCTTAAGGAGTCTGTTGTTTTCTGGTTTTTTAGCTCGCGTGGACTCATCCGTGATCGCGTAGAGTAAAAGACTAGGCCAGGCAATTTGTTCTATGCGATCGCGTGGTAAGGATTGCGATCGCATAGGTTGGGCAGGTGAGGCAATACGATCGCGTGGACTTTGGTGCGATCGCTTAGAGGTTCTGAGGCGCGTGTGTAGGATGGAGATTTGTTATATGCGATCGCGTGTGCTGGTATGTGATCGCGTAGGGTGGTCTGGGTTGTGCATCGCGATCGCGTGGCTAGAGTCGCGATCGCACTGAAGGGAATAGTAGTGCTGGGCAGAATGTTTTAGATAGCCATTCTTACGAAATTTTGTCCATTTTCCTCCATTGATAAGCAGTTTTAGAGCTATTTGAGAGGTTTGAAGAAGAAATCAAAGGGGATCACTTGGAGGTAAGGTTTTCAACTTCATAACTCGTTTCTATGTCATTTTCTAATTAATTAAACCGGAAAATTGTTGGATTTGAAACCCAAAATTGGGGAGGTTGAGTGCATGGAATTGGAGTTTTCTTTTGATGATTTAAGTGGGCAATTGTGGTCCGATTTTAGTGTTCTTAGTATGTATAGAATTGTGGGAGGACGAGGATTCTAGTGATGTAAATTTTATTGAATTTCGAGACGTGGGCCCGGGACTCGGGTTTGGCCGAATTTCGAGAATTGTGTCTAAATTGATAGTTTTCGATTGGGTTGTGTTCCTTTGGCGTATATTGATAATGTCAATCTGGTTTTGGTTAAATTCGGAGCAATCGGGAGCCAATTTGAGCGGCAAGAGCATCGCGGATTAGTATTGTGGCCCGATATAGGTAAGTAATAGTTATAAATCTTGTCCCGAAGGTATGAAACCCCAGACTTTATATTTCTTACTGTTTTTAGAATGGCACACATGTTGGATGACGAGTATGTGGCGCGCACTGATTTTTGGATTGGACTTGGTCCTCTCAGCGGCAACTATTGAGTTGCGTATTTTACTCTAAATCATATGTTAAATTGTGTTCTAAAAACCATTGCTATATATTTGGGCTGTAAGCCATGTTTGGGGCCTCGTGCCGACTTGTTTGGACCCCTTTGGTGCTTTTTACTGCGATTTCCTCACTGTTGATTTATGATTTACACTCAGTCATATTGTGCTTAACTGTTTTCGAAATTCAACCTTATTTACACTATTATAAGATATAAAAATGATGTTTTGGGTCGAGTACCCTGTTTTACTGACAGGCCCGAGGGGCTTTTGAGAGGTTCTGACTGAGTGAGGCCGAGGGCCTGATTGTGAGGATATGATACGTCACGAGGTGGCTTGATATTAGCGCTTGGGCTGAAGGAGCCCCTCTGGAGTCTGTACACACCCCCAGTGAGCGCAGGTACCTACTGAGTGTGAGTGTCGAGTGATTGAGAGGCATGAGTGACTGTAAGGTATGCCCGAGGGGCTAATTATGAGTGACTGTGAGGTATGCCCGAGGGGCTGATTATGAGTGACTGTGAGGCATGCCCGAGGGGCAGGGTCTGATACATGTTTTTGCCCGAGGGGCTACTTATGATTTTACCACTTTCACTCTCAACTTATGAAATATGTTTTAACCGAGGGGCCTTTTTGTGACTTTTATCATTTTTATACTAAACTTCTTGAAAGTTATGTTGAAACTATTGGCAAGTATATTTCCAAATGATTTTACTGAAATCGGCATTTAAGCATTATGATTTAACGTATACATTGTTGGAAAGAAAGGTTGTGCTTATTGTGAAATGATGATTTAATTTTATGTGTTTCTTACTGCTCTGACCTGATTTATTTTCATTACTACTGGGTTGGCGTACTCACATTACTCACTGCACCTTGTATGTAGATCCAGGTGTTAGGGCAGAGTGAGTTGTGTATCTGTTCCAATTATTTCTCAGAGATTTTGCGAGGTAGTTGCACACGTCCGCAGTCCTGCTCTCTCTCCTACACTTTATAGAGTTTATTATGTTTTGATTTGTATATTTGTTGTAGATGCTCATGACCGGTGACTCCGGGATCTCGGGGGTTGTATTTAATATTTGGTATAGCTTTAACTGTTTTTAAAATGTTTAAAAGAAACCTTTATGGGTTATCAGTTTAGTGAGGATGTAAATGGAAGCTTATTACGATTTAAATGTAGTCTTGGTTGGCCTAGTTCCACGATAGGCGCCATCATGACCGGCTTAGATTTGGGGTCGTGACAAGTTGGTATCAGAGCGCTAGGTTACATAGGACTCACTGGTCATGAGCAGGTTCAGTAGAGTCTTGCGGATCGGTACGGAGACGTCTGTACTTATCTTTGAGAGGCTGCAGAACCCTTAGGAAAATCTCACATTCTTGATTTTTTGTCGTGCGAATCCTTATTCAGCCAAGAGCGTAACTCTTGAATTCCTTCCATGTATTCGAACGCGCCCGAGAGCGCTTGGTATCAGCTGTGCATCGACGGCTTGTGACTTCCATGGATGAGATGTGATTTTGGCATGTTGGTAATGGGACAGTCTGGAGGACTTGAGGCCGGATTCATTCTGTGGCTTGAGTGTTGATACTTCGATTGTGTGAGCCGTGCATTTGGGGACTTATATGTTCGTTTGTGTTCAGATTGATTGATTGTGACAAAAGGGTTAGCTAGAAATGTGGAAAGAACTATTGAGTGTTTGATTTCTGTCTCGATTTGGTATATGTCTTTGAGTTGTGAGTGTATTGGAAGACCTCTCATGTTGTTCGGTTGTGGAGTGAAGCGGATCCTTCTGTTGTGTTATGAGTTCCTGCTAATGTCCCTTCGGCTGATCATTGCCCCAATAGCGTTCATGTATCTGATTAGCGGTGTATTCCAGCCGTATTAGCACTCCTTCGTTATTATATTCATTTATGGCATCCTGGCGTATACACGTAGCCAGGAGTAGCATACTCAGTATTTGAGGATGGAATTATAAGGATTCATGGAGGAAAGGCTCCATGCAAAGTTCTCCGAGTGTGAATTTTGGCTCGGTTCAGTAGTATTCTTGGGTCACGTGGTGTCCAGTGAGGGTATCCATGTGGTCAGACGTGTGTGGGTAGAGCTTCCAGAAGCTCAATATTTCTTTGACCACCGCCCTAGTGTTAGTTCTTCCATTGGCTTCAGGTTCTTACCGCCTATTATGATGCCTCGAGGGTAGGCGTTGTTTGTGTTTAGATGCAGAAGGGTGTAGTGATTGCGTGATAGTTATGGTCTTCAGAAGTGTATAGAGAGATATCAGTTTGAGGCTAAGCGGGCAGGGGTATCACCTGCGGGTTGTCCTGGGGTGTGTGATCCTTATGTTGTTCTGTAGTAAGTTCTCTTCTACCAGTAAATGATATATGTTGTAATTTGAGTTTAGATCGCTTGTGGTAGTTGGCATAACTATTACAATGGTGAATCCGAGATTTGCAGATGACTTGAGTTGTTAGACGGATTCTGTTATTATGGGCATTGTGGGTTATTGGTTGTCTTTATCGTTGGCTTTGAGCCAAGTGGGGGAGTCTGTTAATGATAAATTGATTACATGATTATGTGTTGTGTTGGTTTCAGTTCGAGATATATTGGTAAATCAGTTATGACCTGCAGATGTGGGGTCTGGGAATGACGCAAGTAATGGAAATTTCTTCGATATAGGTCATAATGTACTCTATTGAGTAATTGGGTTCTATTGAATGATTTAGTGGAAACTGTAAAAGGTGTAGTATGTGCAGTGTATGAATTTGCTTGTGGCTTCAAGTGAGTGGATAAATTTCCTAGTATGTTAGTGTGCAAACGGGTCAGGTCGATTCTGTCTAATTGGTCAGTGTAATTGAGATTTTTGTTGGAGGGTGTCAAGACTTATGGCATCTCTACAATATCATGGATTCTGCATATCACTATCAGGAATGTGAAGGTAATGACTTTAAATTCACAGGAAGTCTCTTCAGGGTAAGTATTTTGAATGTTGTACTTTTGGGGATATTTGAGAGAGTATTCAGCGGCTTACAAGCTTTAGACGGTATGGTTTTGTGCTCGGGTTGCGTGTGGTGAGTCTGGGTTGAGAATTGTGGTATTACGGCAAGGAGAAGTATCAATTTGAAGGTAAGTGAGAAGGAACTTGGATTATTAGGACAGCTTGGTAGTAGGTCGGATCGGCATGGGAAGGGATATGATTAGTTCTTTGGGTGTTCATGAGGTAATGAGTTTTCACATGTGTTTCTTGGCAATGATATTGGATTTTGGTGACCTGCGTAGCTTGGTTGAGTTTGAAGGATTCAGTCCTGACGGTCTGGTGTCGTACAACGGGATTCGGAGAGTCCTTGATGGTTTCTGCCACGGGTAGAGACGTATTTCTTCTACTGGCATGAGGAGCATGTGTTGTATAGTGATTTTGCTCATTAGATGGGGTCAAATGAAAAATTTCTTGGCTAGTTGAGTACGTAGTTGCTTGTGGCTTGGAAGGGATCATGAAGTTCCCATAATTGCCCTAGGATGGCATGGCGTATGCGGTATGTGGGTAGAGTTGAGATTTGCATATGTGAGGTCACGGTTCAGTTCTGGAAGGAAGGTCAAAACAAGTTTCTTAGACAACATCGGCAGTTTCAGATGACTTGGTAGATGATATCACTATTGGGTGGCTGATCAGGGTATACATTTCAGAAACAGCAATCTGTTTGAGTTACGGTTACTTCATTGGTATTGTGGCGCTCTCTTGTTGGATCGACTGTCGATATTCAAGGTTGCTTGGTAACACGGAAGAATTATGGGGGTATCCCTCGTGAAATGATTGAGTATTAGGGATGTGATGTATTCGAAAGGTAGGGTTGAGATCATATATAGTAATTGGTGTGCTTCGTGACTTCGAGACTGAGAGTTCTCATAAACAAGTTATCTTGTGGTAGTGAACTGTGAAGATGCGATCAAAGCGGGTCAGATGTTAGTATGTACCATGGTGAAGTCATTGTGAACTTCTCGGTGAGTTATCTATCTGTTGTGAGTGACCAGAGTTGATTTAGGGTTATTGGTAGGCTAGTATGGGTGTGAGTTCTGCACCGGGTCGGAATTGTTGGCGCCAAATTTCTATTATTGAGGAATGTACCATTCGATTGTGATTGAGTTTATTCATGTTCTGGAGTGATCTATGAGTTACCCTTCGATGTTGCGAGAAGTGGTGATTATTGGTTATATGCACATATGGTGCGGTTCTAATTGGGCTTTATAGCTAGATTTGAGTAAGGTAAGTAATTGGGTGTCGCGGGATTGAGACGTGTTGGTTATGTACCTTCTGATTCGTGTGGCATGGCATCGTCCGGTTTCCCCGTGGTTATGGCAATGTACTTTGAATACTTAATGTCGAATTTCGAATGGTTATTGATATTGGGCAAGGTGGCTTGAAATATTTCATGTGGACCAGCATTTGGATGAGATCGCAGTGTGGCAGAGATATGTAGGGGTATGACATTTGGTATTGGATTCGTGTGTTTTGATTTTTCACAATGTGTGCCAGGATTTTAGCATGATGTTGTGATGGTAATTGTTAATGGTGGGATGGTCCTCTCGTGTGAATCTTTTATATAATTTGATTACATTGGGATGTTGCTATTGAGTGCATGAGTTGCACAGGTTATGGCTTCGAATTGTATCGATGTGCCATGCCAGCAGAGTGGTCGTGTTGGATGAGAGGAGGTCATTGGACCTAGAATGAATATTGTCAGAATTGATTACAGCATAGTTGGAAGGATAAATATCGGGATTCGGCTTAGAAATCTGCTATACTTCCTGTTTGGGAAGGAGGAGCTTCATATCTGACTGATCGGATGAATGGTTGCTAGTTTCTACGTGTTTCTTTCATCACCGGCAATATATGAAAGTGTTAGAGTGAGGCATTTCTTGATAAGAGGTTATGTACCGGTATTGGATTGTTCTGAGTAGTTATTGTGGTTAAGAGTTATCGCTATGGGTGTTTGAGTCATGCAGTGTATTATGTGATTTCATCTAGGGTACGTATATGGCTTGATACAGCGTGTTCAGACCTGTTCAGTTTATAGTTGTGGAATTTTGATCTTGTATATTACTTCAGAAGTGGAAATTTGGTTCTAAGGTTTATGGGTCAAGTTGGATTTCGAAATTTCAATTGTGTTGTGCTATTGGACCCATATGGGATAGGGTGACATGGTATCACCCCCGAGTATGTGCATGGTAGGCTACGCGCCATTTTTATGGTGTTGGAGAACAACTCCTGGCACGTTCGAGGACTAACGTATGTTTAAGTGGGGGAGGATGTAACGACACGACCGGTCGTTCCGAGAGTTTAGCCCCGTTTCCCCCGTTTCTGCTTCATTATATGCTTCAACTTCATTACATTGTGTTAGATTGGTTGGCTCGGGTTCGGAGTGGTCATGGTGAGAATTGAGATACTTAATCTCTTAAATTAACTTAATAGTTGGAAAAAAATCAACTGGGAGTTAACTTATTGGTAAACGACCTCGGAATGCAGATTTTACGGCTCGGATAGCTTCCTTAGGTGATTTGGGACTTAGGAGTGTGTTCGGAATGAAGTTTTGATGTCTGGTGTAGAATTAGGCTTGAATTGGCGAAAGTTAGTTTTTGGCGATTTCCGGTCGGCAGTGGAAAATAGGCTATCGGGGTCGGAATGGAATTCCGGAAGTTGGAACAGGTTCATAATGTCATTTTGGATATGTGTGCAAAATTTCAGGTCAATCGAATGTGTTTTGGTTGGTTTCGGCATCATTGACAAAATTTAGAAGTTTCAAAGTTCATAGGCTTGAATTTGATGTAATTTTGGTGTTTTCGTGTTGTTTTTGGTGTTTCGAAGGCTCGACTAAGTTTGAATTATGTTATGGGGTGTGTTGGTAGGATTGGTTGAGGTCCCGGGGGCCTCGGGTGTATTACGGATGCTCAAACGGGCACTTTTTGGTCTTAAGGAGTCTGTTGTTTTCTGGTGTTTTAGCAGCAGTGACTTCTTCACCGCGGTCGCGTGGACTCATCCGCGATCGCGTAGAGTAAAAGACTGGGCCAGGCAATTTGTTGCGATCACGTGGTAAGGATTGCGATTGCATAGGTTGGGCAGGTGAGGCAGTGCGATCGCGTGGACTTTGTTGGGATCGCATAGAGGTTCTGAGGCGCGTGTGTGGGATGGAGATTTGTTCTATGTGATCGCGTGTGTTGGTATGCGATCGCGTAGGGTGGTCTGGGATGTGCATCATAGGGGTGGGCATTCGATACTTCGGTTCGGTATTTAAGAATTTCGGTTCGGTATTCGATTTATCAATTGTGTATACCGAATACCGTACCAAAATATTTCAGTACGGTTCGGTATTCTTATTTTTGTTCGGTACGGTTTCGGTTCGGTTTCGTTTTAAACCAAATCTATGTTATAAAGCTTTTGTCTATTCAAATCTGTAGCTTTTCGGATTGAAAAGATATAAAGACAACACCAAAAATTGATTGCAGATAACAAATATGTAAAAAAAAAAAAGGGCAAAAAGTACGAAACAAAATTATTATTTTGTTAATTATATATCTGTAAAATATATAATTGCTACAGAGTACAGAGAGATGCAAGTTTGAAGCAAAATAATCTTTTCTCATGTTACACGTAACACAAGCATAATCGTGTCTCGCAGACTCGCACTCTTACTCCAAAGATAGAGAAGCACAATATAATTTCCTAAAGAAATATGGTACTATGCAACCAATATTTTGGTAATCATTCCAAATCGACCTTTCTGATACTTCCTTTTTATTTTTAAATTCCTGTTATATAGGAGAATTGGAGATGAAAAGGAACAAGGACTTTAATGGATTCCATCTCTTTGTATCAGATTTTCATCAGTATCATTAGACTGTAGAAACTTGAATCCGATGTTTTCTCATTTATTCAAGTTTTAACAGATCGTGAGATTGAAAATATAAAGAGAAATGTGAAAGCCAAAGTGAGAATCATGAATTACAAATCGAAGTATGGGCATAGCAATAGAATTTAAAAACAAAGAGCTTCATGCCTAGCGGATCGCTTAAAAAATAAATCGTAAAAAAAATTAAAAAATTAAAAAAAAATAGGTATTTCGGTATACCGAAATATCAAAAATTCAATACCGTATACCGAACCGAAATACCAAAATACCGAAATTTCTGTACCAAAATACCGAATTAATTCAGTTCGGTTCGGTTCAGAATTCGATTTTTCGTATTTTATGCCCACCCCTAGTGCATCGCGATCGCGTGGCTGGAGTCGCGATCACACTGAAGGGAATAGTAGTGCTGGGCAGAATGTTTAAATAGCCATTCTTACGAAATTTTCTCCATTTTCCTCCATTGATAAGCGGGTTTAAAGCTATTTGAGTGGGTTTGAAGAAGAAATCAAAGGGGATCACTTGGAGGTAAGTTTTTCAACTTCATAACTCGTTTCTATGTCATTTTCTAAGTAATTAAACCGGAAAATTGTTGGATTTAAAACCCAAAATTGGGGAGGTTGAGTGCATGGAATTGGAGTTCTCTTTTGATGACTTGAGTGGGCAATTGTGGTCCCATTTTAGTGTTCTTGGTATGTATAGAATCATGGGAGGACGAGGATTCTAGTGATGTAAATTTTATCAAATTTCGAGACGTTGGCCCGGGGCTCGGGTTTGACCGAATTTCGATAATTGTGTCTAAATTGATAGTTTTCGATTGGGTTGTGTTCCTTTAGCGTATATTGATGATGTTAATCTGGTTTTGGTTAGATTCGGAGTAATCGGGAGCCAATTTTAGGGCAAGAGCATCGCTGATTAGTATTGTGGCCCGGTAGAGGTAAGTAATGGTTATAAATCTTGTCCTGAGGGTATGAAACCCCAGACTTCATATTTCTTACTGTTTTTAGAATGTCGCACATGTGGGATGACGAGTATGTGGCGCGCACTAATTTTTCGATTGGACTTGGTCCTCTCCACAGCAACTATTGAGTTGCGTATTTTACTCTAAATCATATGTTAAATTGTGTTCTAAAAACCATTGTTATATATTTGGGCTATAAGCCATGTTTGGGGCCTCGTGCCGACTTGTTTGGACCCCTTGAGGGCTTTTTACTACTATTTCCTCACTATTGATTTATGATTTACACTCAGTCATATTTTGCTTAACTGTTTTCGAAACTCAGCCTTATTTACACTATTTTGAGATATAAAAATGATGTTTTGGGTCGAGTACCCCATTTTACTGATACACCCGAGGGGCTTTTGAGAGGTTCTGACTGAGTGAGTCTGAGGGCCTGATTGTGAGGATATGATCCTCCATGAGGTGGCTTGATATTAACGCTTGGGCTGAAGGAGCCCCTCCGGAGTCTGTACACACCCCGAATGAGCGTAGGTACCTACTGAGTACGAGTGTCGACTGATTGGGAGGCATGAGTGATTGTGAGGTATGCCCGAGTGGCTAATTATGAGTGACTGTGAGGTATGCCCGAGGGGCTGATTATGAGTGACTGTGAGGCATGCCCGAGGGGCAGGTTCTGATACATGTTTTTTCCCGAGGGGCTACTTATGATTTTACCACTTTCACTCTCAACTTATGAAATATGTTTTGCCCGAGGGGCCTTTTTATGACTTTTATCATTTTTACACTAAACTTCTTGAAAGTTATGTTGAAACTATTGGCAAGTATATTTCCAAATGATTTTACTGAAATCAGCTTTTAGGCATGATGATTTAACGTATACATTGTTGGAAAGAAAGGTTGTGCTTATTGTGAAATGATGATTTGATTTTATGTGTTTCTTACTGCTCTAACCTGATTTATTTTCATTACTACTGAGTTGGCGTATTCACATTACTCCCTGCACCTTGTGTGTAGATCCAGGTGTTAGGGCAGCGTGAGCTGTGTATCTGTTCCAGAGATTTCTCGGAGATTTTGCGAGGTAGTTGCACGTGTCCGCAATCCTGCTCTCTCTCCTGCTTGATTTATAGAGTTTATTATGTTTTTGATTTGTATATTTTCTGTAGATGCTCATGGCCAGTGACTCCGGCATCTCGGGGGTTGTATTTAATATTCGGTATAGCTTTAACTATTTTAAAAATGTTTAAAAGAAACCTTTATGGGTTATCAATTTAGTGATGATGTAAATGGAAGCTTATTACGATTTGAGTGTAGTCTTGGCTGGCCTAGTTCCACAATAGGCGCCATCACGACTGGCTTAGATTTGGGGTCGTGACAAGTACACCAAAGGAGACACAAAATGTCATGTAGCTATGTTGTTAAAGCTCCATAAACAAATATGAGCAATTCAAGATGGTATAAGAGAGAACAAGACTAGAGTCGACGATCTAAATAATCTCAAAAATATTTCGAGAAAATAACCTCACAAAAGTCATCTAGAAAAAGGTTCGCACAGATGTATATACTACCACAAAAAGTTTCACTTTGGAAGCTATCTATTTGTTTCACAAGTTGCAAGCTCTAACGTTGAAGGTCTATACTATATATATATATAGGGGCGAAGCTACGTTCCTTCAAGGGGCCAGAAAATTATACTCTGTATAAGGTAAAATATTACTTGTTATTGATTAAAAATAGACTTTGAATACCCTTACATAACCTAATGGCAAAGGTTTGAATACCCTTATTGAATTTCCTGGCTTCGTCACTATATATATATATATATATATATATATTTCTATACCACATAGAAAACTTTATTACCCTCAATATTTAAGGTTTGACTTAATTACACTTAGTATACCTAGTTACCAATCTTATACCATAATTAATTAAAGGTCTAACTAATGGGACGTTTTTTAATCCTTAATTAAAGTTGTCCGTATATCCCACCCATCCCACGTTTCTCTCTCCTAAACCATCACCCTCACCCACGTTTTACCTAGACACATGTTCTTTTTACCCATTTTCCCTCTTCTGAAACCACACAAACTTCCATTGCCCATTCTTCCTTTAAATTCACAGAAAATTGAAGACAATATTCAACAAAGTTGATTCACCCATTTTACTCCAGTTAAAGTTCCTCAATGAAGAACAATAAAGCTTCGAAACATAGTCATAAAAAAGCAGCAGAAGCTGATATACCCTCTTTTGATTTGGGTGTTTTATCACCAAAATCACCCAAAAGTAGGGAAAATCTTCCCATGCAATTGTAGATACGACTCATAGTCTTTTTCCCCGACAAATCAGAGCTGAAACGAGAACCAAACAAAAACACGATATCGATGCTGGAGAATCTTCTACGCCAGTGAAACAAGGGAAAAGAAAAGAAAAAGAGTTATTGGTAGATGACGATTTTGTAGAAGAGGTGCCTAACCTTCAAACATGAAAGAAAGCAAAGGTGTCTCCTAGTTCGATAAATCCAAAAATAAAGAAACATTCAAAAAAACACCCTAAAAATGTTCGGAAACATTCATTGGTGAAGGTAAAAATTTATTAATTTCGTTTCTAATTATTTAGTTTGGTTTAGGATGTTAAAATCTGTGTAATATGTGTTTTAGACAATTGTAGATTAATTGTCTTAATTTTGAAGATTATTTGTAGTTTTAATGTTCTGCCTTTACATTTGTAGATATTTTGTAGTTTTTTTGTAGTTATATTTTTAGATTACTTGTAATATTTGCGGCAGAATTGTAGATATTTTTGTTGCTGCCTATTTGCATATTACGTGTTAAATTGTAGATATTATGTAATCCTTTGTAGTTATGTTGTAGATAATTTGTAGATGAATGTATCTTTTTTAGGCAGTTTATTAATGTGAGATTATTTATTATTGTGCAGAATGGACACTTTTTAGCATTCAACGACTCTGCAATGTTTGATGTCATAGTCCAATTCTATTCACCGTTGCATGTACTCTTGACCATCTATGATAGCCAATACCATATAGGTATGATTTAACACGCGGGTCTATCTCTTCAATCTTCGACATCCTTTCATTAAATTCATCCAGAGTGTATGAACGTGATGTAGCAAAGTACAATTCACTTAATTTTAGATGACCCTTCTTGAATATTGCCCTTATATTTGTCCAAATATACCACATGCAAGAGTAGTGTGGCATGCCCGAATAGACAATTGATGTTGCCTTCAGGATACTCTCATTCCGATCTGAAACAACACACATTGAAGGTCTTTCACCATATGCTTGCTTGAATTGCTCAAAAAACCACTTCCACGATTCGTCGTTTTCTGAATCAACCACAACATATGCCAAAGGCAATATTGTACCTACATTATTAGTCAAAAAATAATTAACTAGAAGCTTTGAAAATACATATAAAAAGACAAATACATATAAACTATAAAGTATATACAATTTATCTACATTTTATAAACTGTCTACAAAATATCTACAAAATATCTACAATTTTACCTGTTGCATCTATTGTGCTGGCTGTCAGCATAATTTCCTTGTATGCTGACTTTAAGAAAGTCCCATCAACCACTACTACTGGCCTACAATGTTCCCAACTACTGATTGATGTACAAATAGCAACAAATGCATATAAGAAGCATTCATCTGCTGTCGTTTTCAATTTACAATAGAACCAGGATACGTCTTCTCAAGAATATAAAAATATTTTGGTAATTTGTTGTAGGAGTCAGCAGGATGACCTCTCAAAAACTGTAAAGCCTTCTCCTTTTCTCTCCATGCTTGCATGTAGCTTAGGTTCACTCCGTGTTCGGACAACATGTCATTTGTATTTTCTTTGGTGTGTAAACTGTCTTAGGATCACAATACTTTGGAATAACTATGCTACCAACTACAACTGCAGTAGGTTTGCGTTGTATGAATGTATTGTCCATTAAGGAGCATGTGTGTTGTCGGTTGAAACTCCTAACCTTGAACATTGCAGAATCATTAATGCATGTTGCCTTGAAGTGCCAATTACAGTTTTCACCAACGCATATAAGGCAGTAACTACAAAAAAAATAAATTTTAATACAGGTTATCAATGTAGATGTAACAAAAAGGACTGTTTTAACATAAAGCAATACACTATACAATATAATTACATTTCATCTACAATTTTGAAAAACACATATCACAAGGAAAAGACTATTTATAATGATCTTTTCACCATTCAGATCTTCATACCTTTTGTGGCTAGATCTTTTAACCCTGAATTGGAACTTGTGCATGACAGAATAGTGCTTCATTGCAGTTACAATTGTTTGCTTGTCTTGATACACTTGTCCTTCTTCAATAACACTTTGTGTTCTTTCAGTTATTATTGTACTTTCATATTCCTCTACAACGGGAAATGCTGGCATAAACTTTAGTGTTCCAGACGAACCTGCATTAAAATAAAGATAAATATTGTCATTACCATTTTGTAGAATTTTTGTAGAAAATTTGTAGATGAAGAGAAAATTTTGTAGTCAACATTTTTTTCCCACATAGAATGTAGTTTAATTGTAGTATAAATGTAGTAATTTTGTAGATACCCTTAAAAATAATACTGCTATATACATACTTAAACTGATATGTAGTTTATTTGTAGATAAATGTAGGTATTTTGTAGATATTAACATAAAATCAGAATTTCATAGAATTTGTAACATAACAAACCTGCACTTGTGTTCTCATTGGTGATACTCAATTCCATATTGAACTCGCGTACAGTTATACATAGCGGATATGATCGTAAATTTTTATTCTCCTTTTTTGTCTCCATATATAAACGAACACCCATATCGTTCCTAATCTCCATTGGAGGACAATGATCGTTCACAATGTATTTGATTTCTACAATTTTCTCCGAAGTATCAATCATTAATTGCTCTGCAATTGTAGAAATCAATATACTATAACTGGCATCCTCATCGAGCACAATGCCATCAACCTGAAAATCTCTAAATATGCCATAGCTATCCCTATTCCCATTCAATTGTAGCATAATTGGGATTTTGGACATGATTGCGTTTTGTTGCAGAAGAATTGTTGAATATTTTGTCGCGTTTTTGATTTGTGGATTGAGAAAAAAAGTCGAAGAACAAAGTATCGGCAGAACAGAGTCGCTAGAATTTGATTTGAATTTGTTGAATATTTTGTCGTTTTTCTTATTTGTGGATTATGAAAAAATGTCGACGAACAGAGAATTTGCAGAACAGAGTCGCTGTAATTTGATTTTAAATTGAAGATAACATTTAATTCGTGATTTCCGTTTCAAATTTGATTTGAAAGTCGCTAGAATCAATTAGAATATTTAGTTCCAGATTTGTAGCGCGCCTAATTAGGAAGGAATCAGCTCCTAATAATCGGTATTTAATGAATGGTATAATATTTGTAGAATAACTGTGAACATGGCGGGTAAATATGAAACTATGCACATTTTTTGTAATAAGGTTTCATATATGGTATAGGAAGGAAAAAATCCCTATATATATATATATAAGGGGGGCTTAAGGCCGAAGCCAATAAAACATTGGCTTTAGGCCCCTAAAAAAAATTCGTTAGTTTTATAGTTTTAAATATATTATAAAAAATATTGAAGTTTCTAGAGAAAAAGGGTAAAAATTTGTGAACATTGTAATTTATGGTAACAAAAAAAGAAAAAATACTCAAGAGCAACAGACTAGAACATTGCGAAGCTTACTGTGATGAAATGCATATAATTTTTTGGTTTGTTGTAAGGCTGGCAGGTGGGCCGGGCCTGACCCGGGACCGGACCGGGCCATGTGGGCTTGTGGGCTTGTGGGCTAAACGGGACGGCCCGTGACGGGTCCGGTCTAGACGGGCTTGTGAGCCCATATGAGGAGGGATTGTGAGCCCGGGCCCATTTAGCCTAGGACCGGCAGAAGGGCCTGGGCCGGTTCAAACGGGCCTTACGGGCCCAACGGCTATTTTTAAAAAAAAAATTATTTAAAAAATGGCCAACGGTCAGAATTTTAAAATCTAGCTGTTGGCCCTTTAATTTTAGTCGTTTGGTTTTTTTTAAAATAGCCATTTGGCTCCCAAATTTTGTTTAACCCCAAACTTTTTATAATTACACTTTTTCCCTATTCTCAACTATAAATACCCCCTCATTCTTTCATTTTTACTCACAAAATCATCAATCTCTCTCTAACTTTCTTAATTGCTTACTTTATTATTGAAATTTGTGAAAATTTGTGAAGTTGGTGAATTGAAGTATTCAATTCTTCAACATTATACAATTTTCAAGAAGTTGTTCGTCAATTCGGTAAACTCGTTCCAACTCTTAAGTTTTAATATTATAGTTTTGTTTGTTTAATTTGTCTTCCTTATAATTAATATGGACTTTTCTTTGAAAAAATATTTGGTGGTAAGGGAAAAGCTAAAATTGGTGAATCTAGTAGGCAAGCTACTACTACTCCCCCGGCCCGGCTCCCCGATCTAGACATGTTACCCGTCCTCCTCCACCTGTTATTCTTGATAGTGATATCCTTATTTTCAATTTACCGATAGTCAATTTATACATGATCTTACACCATNAATGATGCCCCGGTTGACCCTCCTGTAGTAACCCCTACTTTTAATAGACAACGTGCTAAACGGGCCGAAACATCTCTTGTTTGGCATTTTTTTACTCAACTAAGAGATCAAAATAAGGCTAAGTGTAAAACTTGTGGGGTGTTGATGTCTCATAAATTTAATGACCACCGTGGCGGTACGGGTAGTTTGAGTAGACACATATTGAAACACCCTGATGCTAAAATTAGATTTCAACAAATGAAAGCTCAACAAGAGGGGACAAGTGTAGGTACTCAGGTTAACCCTAGTACCGGGTCGAACCTAGTTCAACCGGGAATTAACACTGTTACCGGTGGCATTTTATATTACGATCCAAATAAAGATCGTGAAGAATTGGCAAAAATGGTTACTGTTATGTGCTTACCATATAGTTTTCCCTCTAACCCTCACTTTGTCCATTATATTAGAAGAATTTATAATCCTACTTTTAAAGGATGGCCTCGCACAACCGTAAAGGCTGATATTTATAAATATAAACATGAATATGAACAGTATTTACGTTATCTATTTACTCATATTAGTAATCGCATTTCTATTACAACTGATATTGGTAAGAGTGGTAATGACTGTGATTATTTAACTGTTACCACTCATTGGGTTGATGAGGAATGGATAATGCAAAAGCGCATTATTGCTTATAGAATAATTACTTCAAGTCACACAGGTAAGTTTATTGCTAAGACAGTTCATGATATTTGTAGATATTTTTGCATTAAAGATAAAATAATGGCAATTTCAATGGATAATGCTTCTAGTAACACTAATGCTATAGGCTATCTTACAACTACACTAAGTCCTGCATTTAGTAATATTTTCCATGTTAGATGTATTTGTCATATTTACCATTTAATCGTCGGTGATGGTTTGAAAACTTTAAATGCTGAAATTTTAAAGGTTAAATTCGCTCTTCATTGGCTTTTTTATTCAAAGCGTAGAAGTAGAGTTAGAGAATATTATAAAAAATGTGATGAATTTGGCCTTAGAGAAAGAAAGGTTCCTAAACCTTGTCCGACTAGATGGAATTACTTGTATGAAAGTTTAGTTGTTGCATATGAATATAAAAACCCAATAAGTGCAACCTATAATGCTCGTGTAGGTGGTGGTGATGATGATGAGTATGGTCACCTTACAAATCAAGATTGGGCTAATGTTAAAATTCTTCTAGATTTTTTAGAACATTTTCATGTTGCTACAAATGAATTGTCTGGGCAATATTATACTACTATTTCTAACTGTTTAGTTTATATTTCAGCACTTGCAGAATTATTTACTCAATTTTCAGAGGGTGGGGTAGTTTACCAAAATGCTATTTATGNTTTTTTCCCTATCCCCCCTCTTTATGGTGTTGCAGCCATGTTAAATCCTACCATGAAATTAGGAGGTCCTCACTATTGGTATACTCAAATTTATAATGCTTTACCACTTTCAACTGAGGAATATGATACACTTATAGATGAAAAAGCCTCAATTAAAATAAATGCTCAAACAATTTATAATGCTTATCAAGTTGCATTAGATCATGTTAGACCAAATGTTCCAACTCCTACCTCGTCTAGCTCGCAGTCATCTAAAAGATCTGCGCGACTAAAATCACTTAGTTCTTGGACGGGGATCAAGGGTTCTCAAGGTGATAATATTAGTGATAGTTCACAACTAAATGAGCTTCAAGTTTATTTGTCGTAGGGACTTGAAACAGAGAATCCCGACGGCACATTCAATGTTTTGGAATGGTGGAAGGACAAAGAAAAATACTATCCGGTCCTTTCAAGGATGGCTCGAGATATCTTAAGTATTCAAGATTCAACAATGGCATCGGAGAGCGCTTTCAGTCAAGCAAGACTTCAAATCGGTGATCATAGAGCGTTTATGAGGGAGAGCTTGGAAAAATCAGTACTCTTCAAAGATTGAATCCGTTCAGAAAGAAAAAATTTTGGACTACTTGAATCACAACTGGAGATAGACGAAGCTTATGAAGAAATGCTAAATTTGAATTATAAGATTTATGTCACAAGATTTACAAGAAATCGCCTTAGATAAAAAAAAAATTTAAAAATAGTCCGGATCGTTTAGGCCCGTTTGGGCCCGACCCACTTAGTCCGGACCCATGTGGGCTTAGGCCCACAACGGGCCGGTTTCACGCATTAGGACCGTTTGGCCCGGGCCTGCCTGACCCAAGCCCGCCCGGACCCGGACCCGTTTGGCCCGTTTGGCCCTGGCCCGGCCCAGATTACACCATTAGTTTGTTGGCAATACATGCTTCCTTTTTAATCTTGTCTTCTCAATTCATATTCATACTTATGCTTTTCTTTTCTTCTTCATAAGTATTTACATATTTTGTCAAACAAAAAAGTCCATCTAATAATTTGAATTGCATACGTTTTCGTTTCAATTTATGTGAGATTGTTTTCTTAAAATTTTGGTCAAAATAAGTGGTAAATTTTTCTATGACTATAATAATTTCATTGAGGTAAAATAAGAAATTTAAAACTAAATCTCTTTAATACAGAAAGGTGTCACTCTTTTTAAAAAAACTAAAAATGAAAATGCATCATAAACAGAGATAGATGGAATATTATTTTTATTTTACACACTATTCAAGCATTGAAGTAAGCAAATTATAGCAACTCACAAATTGATTTATTT
Source organism: Nicotiana knightiana (assembly GCA_005239525.1). Taxonomy (NCBI): domain Eukaryota; kingdom Viridiplantae; phylum Streptophyta; class Magnoliopsida; order Solanales; family Solanaceae; genus Nicotiana; species Nicotiana knightiana. Next base: position 374,315 of record ML438197.1, on the reverse strand, counting down.
TGATATGAACTATCAAATTATCAACTTTCAATATCAAGTTATGTTGTTTCTAACTTTCTATTGCCTTATTGAAATTTGTTATTTTTTAAAATATATTTTATTTTATAGGCATATATACTTTTTAATTAAAATATCTCTACTAAGAAATACGAATCATGTCACCAAAATCTCAAAAAAGAACGAAAGAAGAGAATTGAAACTTTAATACAATTTCAAAAAGGTGCTCTTGATAATTTTTTAACAAAGAGAAAATGTCACATTCCAAAACTGAAATTAATAGAAATCTTATCTAAGATCAACAACGTCTCAAAAAAAATAAATTATCTTTATTACTAACCGAAAAAAATTATTAAAAGAAATTAATTAAAAATTTAATTAGTCATTTTAAAATACAGAAAAGTAAAATTATAAATAAAATTTAAAAAAAAATAAAATTATTTAAGGCCTCTTTTTAAAGCTCGGCTTTAGGCCTCCCCTATATCGAGCTGCCACTATATATATATAATGCTACCACGTGAGGAAGAAATCGTTTAAATTTATATAGGAATTTGTAATCATTTCCCACAAGGAAAATGAAACAACAAATGTGGTAAACTTGTATATAATTTTTGTCCATTTCAAAGCTAACCACAATTTGAGAAACGCTAATTAATATACCTGTCTTAATTCCATTATGCCGCAAATGAGACAGCTCCTATCATGAGACGACCATCTACCAAATTATTATCTATTTGAGCAACATTAGTTAAGGAGACATGTACATTAACAATATATGCATATCTCGAAATATATACTGGAACATGACCTAGTGTTTGAATTGAATAGTATATATTATTGATGACGATCCCATTCAATTACAAACCAAAAGATTGGATGAACAACAAGTTCAAAGAGTTAAAAACCATCTGAATTAGTTAGTTCGAAAACTACAAAAATATAACCTAGCGCTCGAATGTTTTTCTGTTTCATGTCGGTTAATAATATAATTACATCCCCCTTCAGGTTAATAAAATTGAAGATTCAACTGTATATAGTTTCTCGATAAGTTTGGAATCGACGTATAATTAATTACTTCAACATTTGGGATATAGTGAATTTTTTTTAGTTGGAAGTTAGTCACTACATTAGTTGATTGATTAAGAGAGAGATGTTCTAAGAGAAATTTTATAAAGCAGTTTAGAGCGTACTTATCACACGTAACTATAATTTATCTAATTATCATTCGTAGATCTGTTCAATTGCACCAAGTGATACAGATGCACAACGAATACAGTTTATGTCAATTATACTCATTCGCACAACGAATACAACTTGTATCAACTATATTCGTTTGCGTAATGAATACAACCTATATCACCGGTAATTTTTCCATTTTCCAAAGAATTGTGAACTACCAAACGCCAGGTAACATGACTGCTTGTGTGTTGGGCATGACACTGAATTGTTTATTCAAATGGAAGCCCACCTCATCTTGGGCCCAATGGGCTTGATGTGGAGTTGTCTCTGAAAATTTACTATCCGGAAGAAATTCAAAAATAGTCAGATTTACAAGTAGTCATTCAAAAATAGCCACAGTTTTAAAAATAATCGAAATTTAATCAATTTTCATGTAAAGATAAATCTGTACAAAAATATTGTTCAAAATCAAAAAAATACTCTAGCATAATATACTGGAGTTATACTGGAGTTCCAGCAAAGTATACTTGACTTCCAGCATAATACAGTGGAGTTCCGGTATAATATATTAGTCCAGCATAATATGCTGGAAGTTCATACATAGATGCACCGATCTTCAGTATATTATGCTGGAACTTTCCGTGTTGCAGCAAAATAGCGGCTATTTTTCAATAACTTTGCAAACGCTGATTATTTTTGAATGACCAGTCCGAAAACTGTTGGACTTTAACAGACACTTTTTTTCCTGAACAGACACTTTTTTTCCTGAACAGTCATCACACTGAACAGACACTTTTTTTCCTGTAAAGTTCCGGTAAAAAAAGTTTTTTTCCTGAACAGTCATCACACTTCTTCCAATAGTTGCCTATAAATTCTGAGGCATGGCTTATTTTTCCAGACACTGAAAAACACGAATTCCATTCTGAATACTGCATTCTACTTTGCAGTCTCTCTCTCTCTCAAATTCGTAAGTGTGATCTTGCTCCGTTCTTTGAGTTTGTTGGTATCCTGCAGTTGGTATTGCCACTGTTGCAGGAAGGTTATTCTGTTTCATCCCGGGAGGATTTAATCAATTACCTTGGCAACTTGTGAGGGGGTTAAAATTCCTTAAGGACACACAAGGAAATTGTGGACTCGGAATATTTCTTATCGTTTATATATTTTCTATTTCTTCTAACAGTTATTCTAATTTTCTGAGTTTTAACACAAAGGCGCTAACAAAAACTGGTTAGCCCGTGCTATTTTTAGAAGAAGCATAGGTTGAGAACCCACTTTGAAAATTGATAAAACTACAATAACATATTGTTTTTCCGTACATTTAAAGATTGACTGTGATTTGTGAAGTACATAATAGTTACCTGCTTTCTCGAGCAAGTAGAAAATATTATTTTGTTCTTCCATTGAAGCCTAGAGGTAGTTATGCTAATCCAAATTAAAGTATGTACCAAACAAAAAGCATATTTGATTTTAATCTTTCTATCCGGTCTTCGAATTCTTTATGCATCTTATGTTCAAATCTAATAAATAAAAAAATTTGCAATGTCCCAAACTATAATTAGGGAAACTTTGGAGATGTCAAAAGTTCTTTATTTATGATTTTGAATAAAATTGTGAAAAAACAAAAGGTTATTGTGATTTCAAAATCAAGAAGTCAAGACTTCGTTCGTATGTGATATTTCATATTGATTTCAACCTCACATAGCTCTTTTTAATTAAGCATTGAATATGACGTGACAAAGGGAAAAAAGCAAAGGGAGGGGAGAGAGAAAAACAATAATACTTGGGAAGTAATTGACAAAATAACCAAAAAAACTGGAAGCTCAAATTGAATGTCGTGCAAACAATTATAGCGTCCTTTTCTGTTGAACAATCCTTAAGACCACAAACGCGTATTCGAGTGCGCTCATCCAATTTATCCTAATATCCGGCTGCACCTTGTACCAGAACGTCATTTTTCAAAGTTTGTGGGCCTTTTTTTCGTTTTTGAGGGTTGAAAAGGTCAAAATGGGGGATTCGATTCAGTTACACATTTTTCCAAATAGTATTTTCGTTTGGGTTCCAACTTTTCTATATCGAATCTATATGTATCAAGGTTTCCTTTTTCCAAATACTATTTTCTTCTTCCCTTTTTATCGAGATTTATCAAAACGTAACAATTTTCTTTCATATTAGATTTTTAATACTAGTAGTCCATGAAACCTCTAATCTCAACGTTCCAATGTACGCAAATTAAATAGATTTCACTAACTCTGGTTGAGAGTTATTGAATCCAAGCTCGTAACGGAAATTTGGCGACATGCTTCACACTATATATTTAACAAAATCTCATTATCTCTCAAAAGTTTCATATTGATAAGGAAACAAAAGTAAATAAGGAATATTCTAGATTTGTTTCCTATGTTCTTTAGGAGTAGGTTACAATTAATTAATTGTATGGGTTTAGGAAAACTTAGCCAATTAAGTTTAGGTTTCCTAGCCCATTAAGTTTAGGTTTCCCAGTTAGTTTATGTTTTGTCTTATTTCTTTGCCTATAAATACTTGTGGAATCAATGAGAAGGGATGAGAGATTTCACCCCAAAACTTGTCTTGTCTTGTTCTTCATTATTTCTTAGCATTCTATCATGGCATCAGAGCCAAATCTCGATCCACCGAGTTAGGAGCTTGGAGAATTTTGTGAGACTCTCCATTGTTGAAAAGTGAATTAACCAAAGTATTTGGTGTTGCCAGTTAAGCGATTTTACAAAAGATGATGACTACGTGTGAAATCGATTATCTTGGTAACTGCGGTCTTGTGAAGAATAAAAGTGTTGATAAAATAAAAGAAAATACTGGATCTGTTTTGAGAACAAATATTGCTCAAATCAGATCACAATGTGTTATTAAAGGAGAAAGTAAACGTGACCGGTTGCACGGTAAGATGACGAGAATCCCGTGGATAATTGACACGGGTGCATCGAACCATATGACTGGAGAATTGAATAAGTTTGAAAGTGTGCGGAATATGCCGCAAATACCGGTAGGTCTACCAAACGGAAGCAGCTCAACGGCTACCAAAGAGGGGTCACTAAGGCTTGACGAAAATTTGATATTGCGGAATGTACTTTATGTGCCCGAATTGACATGTAATCTAATCTCTGTTTCTCAACTAACCAAGGACTTTGATTGTGATGTGACTTTTACAAGTGAATCATGTGTTGTGCAAGAACGGTCATCGGGAAGAATAATTGGAGCAGGTGAACCGAAGGATGGACTTTATTATTTTCGGTCCTTCTCGAATGTAAAGGCTTTGAAGGTGGATGCTGATAATTCACTAGAGTTGTGGCATAAACGAATGGGTCACCCTTCGATGCAAATAACGAAGCTAATCCCAGGTATAGTGGTTGAGAAGAAAAAGAACTATGATGCAAGTTGTGACATATGTCACCGGGCAAAGCAGACGAGAGACCATTTTCCTCTGAGCGAACATAGGGCATCCGAAATTTTTGAATTGATCCACTGTGATTTGTGGGGTCCATATAGAACTCCTTCCTTGTGTGGAAACTCATATTTTCTTACAATTGTTGATGATCACTCACGAGGAGTATGGGTATATTTGTTGGCGGATAAAAAGCAGGTCGGCCAAATTGTGAAGAATTTCTTTGCCTTGGTTGAACGACAATTTAGTAAACAAGTGAAGATTGTTCGAAGTGACAATGGAACAGAATTCACATGTTTGAGGCCGTATTTTCTTGAACGAGGGGTGATATTTCAAACCTCGTGTACAGGTACACCGCAACAAAATGGTAGAGTTGAAAGGAAACATCGACATATTCTAAATGTTGCCCGAGCATTACGGTTTGAAGGACATCTCCCAATTGAATTTTGGGGCGAATGTGTTTTGACAGCATGTCATTTGATTAATCGTACTCCTACTCCGACATTAAAGGGAAAGACTCCATATGATATTTTATTCGGTATATCACCGGGTTATGGTCACTTAAAAGTGTTTGGATCATTATGTTATGCTCACAAGCAAGGAAGGTCAGGTGATAAATTTGAAAGTCGGAGTCGAAGATGTGTGTTCGTGGGATATCCATACGGGAAGAAAGCTTGGAAATTATATGATTTGGATACAAAAGAATTCTTAATATCAAGGGATGTTATCTTCTACGAAGATAAATTCCCATTTGCACCAGCGACCGACGAAAAGAAGACTTCGGAGTTGCAGGCGGTTGACGAAATCGGAATGATCGAAGAAGATGAAAATATAGCAGTAAGGGGGGG
>ML438197.1:308216-368723 GCA_005239525.1 Nicotiana knightiana | reverse complement strand
TTTCCTATGTTATTTAGGAGTAGGTTACAATTAATTAATTGTATGGGTTTAGGAAAACTTAGCCAATTAGGTTTAGGTTTCCTAGCCCATTAGGTTTAGGTTTCCCAATTAGTTTAGGTTTTGTCTTATTTCTTTGCCTATAAATACTTGTGGAATCAATGAGAAGGGATGAGAGATTTCACACCAAAACTTGTCTTGTCTTGTTCTTCATTATTTCTTAGCATTCTATCACATATAATAAGAAATAAAAATTTTAATGGAATGTACATTCAACGTTTAATACTATACTAGTTTCTTAACCCTTTGCAGTTCAAGGAAAATAACTTAATATTGAAATCGTGATAAGAGTACACTAGCCGTGCTAAACTTCTAAACAATAGGAAAATATTCATTGATCAAGCGGTAGGACCCCAACCAAATTAAAATCACAAAATTAAGGTGAATTATTAGAGAGCCGTCCCTCCCAATTTGCTAACTCATAGCGCCATGTGCGGCCATATGCCAATCTAGCTCCCATCTAGGAACTTTCTTATACAATGATTTGGTGACATTTTTATATTCTGATAGTTTAACTTTTTTGATTTATCAACAAACCATATGCTATTATATTATTAAAGGATAATGAGAACTGTATTTCTAATTAACAAATGATCTCTGTTCCTCAATTCTGAAATAACTATCCCTTCAACATCCAGCAAAAAATACTTCTTGTGTTCCATGGCAATTAAGATGTAAAACAACGCTTAAGTGATGATCTTAGAGTTATTTTCTTATGTTGAAAATCTTTGATATATATTCAGTATTGGTCAAAATTTGGACTGAACTTAATGACTGCAAATGGACGAGATTGAGGTTAAAGCCAGTCACGGCTTAATGGCGAGGAGTCACCTAAAGAAGGATTAGCGTCAAGGTCGAGTAAAGAACGTATGAAAACAACGGTTAGAATAAGTATTAGAAAAGAGGGAAGGAATATTTGTACTTTATAGGGTTTCTTAGGAATATCACATATAAATAAGAAGAGATAAAGAACAAAAAGGGATCTGCACTTTTCTGATGAGAACACATTGTAAAGGGTTGACTACAAAGAACATACAAAGCTAGTCTTGTCCATCAATTCCATTGTTCAATATACATCTTTTACTCACAAGATCCAAGGCTTTCTTGTCCACCTTCATTTTATATTATCCCACGTTGTTGTCAGGAAGGAGAATCATCCAAGTCATCTAAACATTTGGGTGATAAATTCATTCGTATTATATTCATTGCCATTATATATATTTATTGCATGCTTTCCTTATCACATTCATTGACAATCATTGGGCATTCGTAGTAGGCATTCGATATTATCAGACACGAACCTACATCATCAACGTCTTCAAATTTCTGATCTTGTAGTTATTATACTGACTAGGATTCACCCTCTATTTTCTATTAATTCGTTTACAAAAAGGTTTAATACTTTTTTGGTCAAACAATTTGGCGCCGTCTGTGGGGAGTTTCTAGTTAAAATTGTAGTTTCTTCTAGATCTAAAAAAGCACACAACAACATGCATCTTTTTCCCGTTTTCACGAACTAACAATGGCAGGAAAATGAGATGAAACACTGAAAGCAATAGTGGATGTCACTGCCAACCTCCTAAATACCATCAACGAGGTTGACAGAGAAGACGAGGAAAATGTGACGCCAAGTGCCACACTCAGGCGAAGTGACTCACCTCTCCCTCATTGGAGTGTAACCGCTTCACGCGAAAGGGGAGCCTCTACGTCCACAACTGAGGAAGCGCCACCAACAGTGGAAAAACTATTGGAAGCATGGTTGACAAGTACTCAACATACTCGACAAACCCGCTCAAGGGGCGAGTAGGAGCGCCGCACAAGCGGATACCACAGCAACGGTCAACGAGCAACCCGTTTCTCTCCCAACAGGTAACACTCACACCATGTTGATGCGGGTAATGACGCATTTGCATCCATTCTGAAGAAAATGGAAGAAATGGAGAACGAGAATAAAGCGCTCCGCGACCAAATGAGGGAGCACCAAGAAAGGGTTGATAAGATACCGGGCGCCTCAAAACTTCTACCAAAACGTGACGTCAGTCGGTTCATTGAACAATCGTACAACGAGGAGGCAGCCCCGTATGCCATACCCAAGACCTTTAAAATTCCACCATATTTGAAGATATATGACGACACAACAGACCCCGAAGACCATATCATTCATTATGTCACGACAGTAAAAGGCAACGAACTCTCAAAAGAGCAGGTACCATCAGTGTTGCTGAAGAAGTTCGGCGAAACCTTAACATGGGGAGCCCTAACATGGTACTCACAATTACCAGCACGTTCGAGGAAATGGTTGACAAGTTTGTCACCGCCCATGCTGGGGCTAAGAAAGCAAAGGCCAGGGTGAATGACATATTCGCCGTCAGACAATCATTTGGTGAGGGACTCAGGGACTTCCTCGCCCTGTTCAACAGAGTTAGAATGAGCTTATCAAACGTATCAGAAGGGATGACGGTGGCAGCCTTCCAAAATGGGCTGAACGGGAATGGGTCGAGGGCGTCCAGAAAGTTGTTAAGTAGACTCATGAAATACCCTCCCACCATCTGGGAAGAAATTCATAACGCCTATTGTACCGAGGTGAGAGCAGAAGAGGAAGACCTTAACGGTCCAACTCAACGGCTAACATCAGTCCAAACGGAGTCGAGGAAAGATCACCGTAATGACAGCCGGAGAGATCAGTCAGGTTCACGCCTCAATTGAGAAAGGAACCAACCATATGTTAGAATGTTCATCCCACCACCTCCTCGCCAAACAGAAGGGTCATCCAGGCTACACGCTGGGACTCACTGAAACGAAAGCGGTATGCCTCCACTTTTATCTGCTCACAATTTTTGTGTTTCCCCTTCAGAAATAGTGTACGCACTACAGAAGCTCTCCCTTAGGTGAAGTGGCTGCAAAAGATGAAGTCCAACCCGAATTTCAGAAAGTAGAACACCCTCTGTGAGTTCTATCAGGAACGGGGCCATAAGACCGAGGACTGCATAGCCCTACGACAAGAGGTGGTGAACATGCTCCACCAAGGACATCTAAGGGAGCTGATGAGCGACCGAGGAAGAGCCAATTTTGGTCGCGGGCGAGAACAACACCAAGGCCCTTCAAAGCCACCCTCCCCCGCCCGCACCATCCAAATGATCATCACCAGAGGTGACGAAGTATCAATAAACCACGTAAAGTTCACCACCACACACAAACTGAAGCGGTCGATCACCCATGAACGGTACAATGACCTCGAAGACGGTTTCGTCTTTGATTAGTCAGATACCCACGGTTTGACCTTTCCTCACTTCGATGCTCTTGTCATTACTTACTTATTTCAGATATTGATGTATAGAAATAATGGTAGACGACGGGAGCGGAGCGTGTATTATCCACCCCTAAGTTCTCGCACAAATAAGACTCGAGGACAAGATATTACCACACTGCATAACACTAACGAGTTTTAATAATGCAGTTGATCGAACTTTCGGAGAGATAACGCTGCCCGTTCTGGACGGGGGTGTCGCCCTCGAAACAACGTTCCATGTCATGAACCAAGACACAACCTACAACGCCATCATAGGGCGACCCTAGATACACGCCATGAGGTCCATCCCCTCCAACTTATATCAAGTAATCAAGTTTCCTACTCCGTGGGGAATATTCAGCATCTGCGGTGATCAACACACATCCCAAGAGTTCTACCGCATCACCCAAGATTGCACATACACTCAACAATTAAAGGAAGTGGGCTCAGGAGCATAGAAATTACCAAATTCGGGTCCTGAACTCGATGAACAAAAAGACGTCATCACGGACCCTGACGTCGTGGAAGCCACAGGGTCAACGGTATAAGACCTCGACCCCGTCCAACTAGATAGAAACGATCACAACAAAAAAACTTATATCGGCCACAAACTCTCAGAACCGGGTAAATTTCATAATTTTTTAATTGACAAAGTCGATCTGTTTTCTTTCTCCCATGCAGATATGTTAGGTATCCCGAAAGATATTTCCACACACAAGCTGAATGTCGACCCACTCTACCCGCCGATACGACAAATCAGAAGAAAATTCAATGTCGCAATCAATGAGGTCGCCGCGATGAGGTGGAAAAGCTACTTGCCAACGGATCCATCCGAGTGTCAAAATACTCCCAATGGGTCGCCAACGTGGTCATGGTGAAGAAGAAAAATGGGAAGTGGCGCATGTGCGTGGATTTCACAGACCTAAACAAAGCCTGCCCAAAATAATCCTTCACATTGCCTCACATCGATCAACTCATAGACGCAACAACGGGGCACGAGTTGTTAAGTTGCTTGGATGCCTACTCAGGTTATAACCAAATCCTCATGGAGGAGGAGGACCAGGAAAATACCACTTTCATAACCAACTAGGAGATGTACTGCTACAGAGTCATGCCTTTCGGGTTGAAGAATGCAGGGGCGACTTATCAAAGGCTGGTCACCAAGATGTTCAAGGACCAACTCGGCAAAACAATGGAAGTGTATGTAGACGATATGTTGGTCAAATCAAAAATAAAGGAGGACCACATCGACCATCTGAAGGAAGCTTTCGATATACTAAGGGGATACGTCATGAAGTTGAACCGCGAAAAGTGTGCCTTCGGCATGACCTCTGGGAAGTTCCTTGGTTTTCTGGTGTCGCAAAGAGGCATCGAGGTCAACCCTGACCAAATCAAAGCTATTGAGGGAATACTTGAGACATTGACCAGTAAGAAACAGGTACAGAAACTGACCGGTTGTATAGCCGCCCTGTCGAGGTTCATCTCACGATCCTCTGACAGATGCCACAAATTCTTCAACGTGCTCAAAAAGGACAACGAACTCCAGTGGAATTCGGAGTGCATCGAGGCCCTAAGAGAACTAAAGGCATACTTGTCCTCGCCCCCGCTACTCGCCAAAGCAGAACCTGGCGAGCGTCTCCTAATATACTTGGTCGTATCAAATGTTGCAGTAAGTGCAGTGCTGGTCCTGAAAACAAAGGTACGCAATCTCCAATCTATTACATTAGAAAAACCTCTGGTCGACACCGAAAGAGGTACCCCCACCTCGAAAAGCTGGCCCTAGCACTGGTAGCTTCAAGAAAGCTTAGACCCTAATGTTACCCCATATCGGTGGTCACGACCTTCCCTCTAAGAAGCATCCTACACAAACCCGAGCTGTCGGGGAGATTGGCCAAGTGGGCCATAGAATTGAGTGAGCACGATATAACATATCAGCCGCGAACAACGATAAAGTCGCAGGTACTCGCTGACTCCGTCGCCGATTTTAGTGCCAAAATAATGCTTGAGGTCGAGCAGGAAGCTTCTCGCACCTCCCCCAAGTTACCCGACCTATGGGTCCTATACACCGATAGTGCTTCCAACGCGTCAGGATCTGGACTGGGACTCGTACTTGAGGTCCCAACAGGCGAAGTCATACGCCAGTCCATTCGGTGTCCCCATATGACTAACAATGAGGCCGAGTACGAGGCCGTTATTGCAGGACTAAGACTAGCTCTCAAATATGGAGCACGACGAGTCATCCTCCGATATGACTCACAACTCGCCGTCAACCAAGTCACAGGGACTTTCCAAATCAAAGAACAAAGGCTGCAAAAGTACCAGGCAGAAGTTCATAAGCTACTACCGGAGTTCGACGAATGCCAACTCGACCAGATACCGGGGGCACAAAAAATCGAGGAAGACGGCCTCACCAAATTAGCAGCAGCCACTAAGAATATGAGCAGAAAGGAAAACGTGGTTAGCCTCCTCCATTCGTCAATAGACCAAATTGAGGTACATTCTGTAAACTTAACTTGGGATTGGCGCAACTTAATTATAGCATATTTGCAGGAGGTAATACTCTCATCAAACAAAAAAGAAGCCAAGAAGCTTCGAATGCAGGCAGCCAGATATAACATCATCAACCACGACTTATACAAAAGAACGTTTGGTGGTCCCTTGGCAAAATGCCTAGGTGCACATCCTCGAGGAAGTACACGAAGGCCACTGTGGAGCCCATACTGGCAACCGATCCCTCGTTAGATGTCTCATACGAGCAGGCTATTACTGACCCACCATGAAGAAGGAAGTCGCCGACTTTGTTAAGAAGTGCAAGCAGTGCCAAAAATACGCTCCAATGATACACCAAGCGGGCGAGAACCTCCACTTAGTCACATCGCCATGGCCATTCATAAAATAGGGAATGGACATTGTTAGACCACTTCCAGCGGGGCGAGGTAATGTACGCTTTCTTTTGGTTTTAACTGACTACTTTTCTAAGTGTAGAAGCAGGTGCATTCGCCCATATACGCGAACAGGAAGTTATCACGTTCATATGGAGGAACATCATATGCCGCTTCGGCATCCCCAAAGAAATCAATTGTGACAACGAACCCCAGTTCACCGGGAAGAAGACCGCAAATTCTTCGAGAAATGCCACATCAAGCGAATACTTTCCACGCCATATCATCCTGCAGGAAATGGCCAAGTCGAATCCTCCAACAAAACAATACCGAACATCATGAAGAAGAAGCTCGAGGACGCCAAGGTACTGTGGCCGGAACTAACACCAAAAGTGATATGGGCATACCACACCACGCCAAAAACAAGCACAGGAGAAACACCATATTCACTAGTCTATGGGACTGACGCAATGATACCAGTCGAGGTCGGAGAACCAAGTTTGAGGTACTCCAATGAGAGCGAACCAAGAAACAACGAGAACAGAAAGCAAGACCTCGACGAAGTGGAGGAACGGAGAGACATGTCTTACATAAGAATGATAGCTCAAAAACAACAAGCAGAACGGTACTATAACAAAAGGGCCAAAGTAAGACCACTCAAAGTCGGGGACTATGTACTCAAGGCCAAAACACAGGTGAGAAAAAACCCCAGAGAATGTAAGCTAGGAACCAATCCGGACGGGCCATACAAAATCACCATAGTAGCAAATAAAGAATCATTCCAACTAGAAACAATGGAGGTAAATCTACTACCAAACAATTGGAACGTCACCCACCTCAAGTATTTCAACTTCTGAAAATGGGCGTCCTACAAGTCGTACTCTTTTTCCCTCACTCGGGTTTTGTCCCAATAGGGTTTTATCAGGGAGGTTTTTAATGAGGCAATGAAGAGGGCGTCTTGGAGTTTAAGTGTCGAATTCATCACCCCGCCTATCGACTACTTCTCCCGGAAAAACGATGAAGGGACTAGATAGACTGAAAATTCTCAAATGTATTGTATGGAACAAACAGAAATGTAATATTCTCCAATGAATGAATAAACAAAGCAGCATGCAACATTCCTGCACAACTCCACCAAATTATTATACATTTTACATTCGACCTCGCTCGAATTACATTACGTTCGACCTCGCTCAAATTATTTGACATTCGACCTCGCTCGAATCACTTTACATTCGACCTTGCTTGAATTACTTTAAATTCGACCTCGCTCGAATTACTTTACATTCGACCTCGCTCGAATTACTTTACATTCGACCTCGCTCGAATTACTTTACATTCGACCTCGCTCGAATTACTTTACATTCGACCTCGCTCGAATTACTTTACATTCGACCTCGCTCGAATTACTTTACATTCGACCTCGCTCGAATTACTTTACATTCGACCTCGCTCGAATTACTTTACATTCGACCTCGCTCGAATTACTTTACATTCGACCTCGCTCGAATTACTTTACATTCGACCTCGCTCGAATTACTTTACATTCGACCTCGCTCGAATTACTTTACATTCGACCTCGCTCGAATTACTTTACATTCGACCTCGCTCGAATTACTTTACATTCGACCTCGCTCGAATTACTTTACATTCGACCTCGCTCGAATTACTTTAAATTTGACCTCGCTCGAATCAATCAAACCTCCACCTCGTTCGAGTTAACTTGTATTCGACCCCAAATCGGTCTATATTCGACTCTGCCAAAATCAACCTTACATGCAAACTGCCGAAAAGTCGGGGACTTCCCCACGAGAGAAAAAGCCAACGAGAGGGAAAATGGAAAGAGAAAATCCGAAAATACATAGCAAAAAGACAATTGTCCCATTTCAATTGTTCAACTACTATACTTTTTACAAATGGATGGAGGACGCCCTCACCAAAAACAACAAAACAAAAAAAACTAAGTACAAAGGCTTCACGTTCCATCATCCACATCGGCATCATCGGCATACTCATCATCATAACAAGGATCGGAGGCAAGCCCATATAAGGCATCTTCATCATCATCCAGGGTCGTAACCACAGGCGTCACGAGCTGCGCGTGCCTTGACACGAACGCCATCAAGCTCCGCCTCGGAAACCCTCATGGCCGCCTTCAAAGATTTATACACGTCAAGTTGGGCCTTAGCATGAACCCATATCTCGTACAACTCCATGACACACTAGGATCGTAGAAGTACAAGAAACAGACATGTGGGTCTCAACCTTTAAGGTGACGACCTGCTCATTCAGCTCAGATAGCTCTGCCTCCAAACCTTCGATCCGCTCCTCCAACCTTTCCACCTTGAGTGCCGAAGTCCCAGCCTCGCTAGCCCGCTCAGACTTACAAACACGTAGGGTACCCTCTAAGACTGTTGCCTCCACTACGACGGCCATCCTGGTCCTCTCAGCCAGGTTCAGCTCTTCGACCCTAGTGCTCAACTCCGCCCTCAAGTCGATTACCCTGGCCTCGCTTTGTTCAAGCTCGACCCTTAAGGATGCCACCTGTGCCTGGAGATCTGCATTCTCAGTCATCACCCCTTTTCTCACTTCGAGCTCATCTTCCTTAGACCTCAGCGTCCCTTCCAACACGCTGAATCGGATAATGTCCCTCACAATCTCCTCATCTTTCTCCTTCAGCTCCTCGTCCTTATGTTTGATCTCATCGCGCAGGGCTTGGAACTGGCCATCCTTGCCAACAATTTTGACCATCATCCGATGCTTGGAACAATATTCTCTATACTTAGATTCCATCCTCTTGTAGAGAGTCATCCTCTCCTCCTCTCGCAAGTCACTCTCAATCTCCAAGATGAGAGTCTGACATGCAAAGGAAATCAAGTCAGCCAGAGTAAACAACACATATGAAATGGATAAACTTAGGAGGAAAGAAGTAAAAACTTACCCGCAAGTCCATTCCCGATATACCCAAAGACAGGTCCGCATCTTTTAGCGTCTGCAACGTCCTATTTTCAGCCTCCGCACACAAAGGATCAAAGGACGGTGCCGCCTGTTCCAAATCAACTAAGAGGTTATAGCTCACGGGAATGACTATGTGCCGATTAGGACCCTCCGTCCTTATCTCCACACGAGTAGCCCTCTCCTCGAAGTTTCGTACCTCCTCAGGGTCGATGTTTAAGGCAGAGTCATCGTCCCCCACAGGAATGACACTATCTCTCTCGACCGCTGCTGATGATCCAACTTCTGTCGCCCGTATAGTCTCTCCTCCACCACGGATCCCCTCAACCTCAGAAGACCTCTTCTCCATGACGGCACCCGCTTCCAAAGCGAGGAGCCTCTCTGGCTTAACGTCAGCAACAATGGCCTTCCCAGTCTCCACCCTTCGTCGTTTCCTCGGCGATGCATCCTCCTCGCCGTAAGATGACTCGTCGACCAGGTTCAAGATAGGTTGAGAAGAGATCTCATCCTGCACGGTAATAGTCCGGGGGGCGGAGTCCCTAATCGGTGGATCCTGAGTCAAACCTCCTCATGCAGACTCAGCTAGAGAAAATTGCATCCCGGCCGAGGCAACCACCTGGCTAAATGCAAGTACTGGAGCCTTCGCCTTCTTGAAAGTTCGCCGACCTAGCACCAAAAGAAGAGTACATCAGGGGACAATAGTGAACGACGATAAATCGAAAGGTAAAAGTAACACTTACTGGACGAGGTCTTGGGTCCAAAGCGCTTATGGAAGGACGCCCAGTCACGAATTCCCACAGTGTGGGGTAACACGTGAGCTACCCAATCTTCAATATCAAATACGAAAGAGGGTGGACGCTTCTCAGCTGAAAACAGAGAAGCCGTGAGGGGGTCAAGACAAAAAAAGAAGAGAAAAGAATTAATGAACACATGACAAGCGACCATAGATCCTTACGATTATAGTTCCATTGCTCGGGGAACCCGATCAGATCCGCCACTAGATGCTCGGTCTTGATGAAGAAGTACTTATTCTAGACCCGTCCAGTTCGCCTTATTATCCATCCGGGCCACCAATCCTTTGGTCCCATGATGCCGTAGATGTATTAATGTGCCTCTATAAAAACTGGGCGAAAAGAGATGCAGCAGATAGCGGATAGTGACCTCGCAGCCGGCCAACTCCGCGTACTTCGCCAACATCCGAAAAACCTTATATAAATAGGGGAGAGCTGCACCGGGCAGACGTTGTAAAAATAGCAAAACTCCTCCGCTAATGAGGGGAGAGGGAGAAAATAACCGACCATGAACGAATAAACATAGAAAGCGCAATATCCGGGCTGGTGAACCTGTACAATGTTGCCTCACGCCGGAACAATATCGACGTAAGAAGGAACGCCATATTTGGAGCGGAGGGCGGCTATATGACTTGCCGTTTCAGAGAGCACCTGAGCGGGGGCAGGTTCCTTTGGAAAGTCGTTTCTGATCGAAGGGTTCCTAGGAACTACCTCCTCCACGGTGGGAAAGCTTTCTTCTTCCTCCACCATGGGTTCCTCACCGCCGGGAGGGATGGTTACCGATAAAGAAGTGGCATCGGAGACTCCGTCATGAATAGGAGGAGAATTTGACATGTTTTCGTAGTAAGTGTGTACAATGAAGTCAGAAAAAGAAGGTATCGACCGAGAAAGAAATCGGGGACTGAAATTGAAGGAGGTGTAGGAAATCGGAAATGGAGATCAGAGAAGAGGATTAAAGAAGAACTAAATGCATACAGAGTAGGAGGTGCTGAAAGTTTTGATAGTGAAGCCCCTCCCTCTATTTATAGGGTTGGGTGGAACCTAAATCGAGGCAAAGAAACGTCAATGGCGCCAAAATCGAAGCAACATAAGCACAGGAAACGACAAACTGCATCGAGAAGACGCGTGGCCATGACGTCATCTTACGTCAGCCACGCCAACCACGGCCCTGCTGATAACTGCCGCCAGTTCGACCTCGACCGATTCGATTCAATCATCACAACCAAATTTCCTCTGGACGGTTGCAGACGGAATCCGCTCATCGAGGACGTCCTAGATCACGACCTCAACAAGCGGAGGGACTAACTGTATTGGTCAAGATTTGGACTGAACTTAATGACTACAAATGGACGAGGTCGAGGTTAAAACTGGTCACGGCTTAATGGTGAGGAGTCACCTAAAGAAGGATTAGCATCGAGATCGAGTAATGAACGCATGAAAACAACGGTTAGAATACGTTTAGAAGAGAGAGAAGGAATATTCCATTGGATATTCCTTTAGTTGTACTTTTTAGGGTTTCTTAGGAATATCCCCTATAAATAGGAAGAGATAAAGAACAAAAAGGGATCTGCACTTTTCTGATAAGAACATATTGTAAAGGGTTGACTACAAAGAACATACAAAGCTGGTTTTGTCTATTGATTCCGTTATTCAATATACATCTTTTACTCACAAGATCCAAGGTTTTCTTGTCCACCTTCAATTTATATTATCCCACGTTGTTGTCAGGAAGGAGAATCATCCAAGTCATCTGGATATTTGAGTGATAAATTCCTTCTTATTACATTCATTGCTATTATATACATTTATTGCATGCTTTCGTTACCACATTCATTGACAATCATTGGACATTCGTAGTAGGCATTCAATATTATTGGACACGGACAGACCTACATCATCAACGTCTTCAAATTTCTGATCTAGTAATTATTATATTTGAATAGGATTCACCTTCTATTTTCTCATTAATTGTTTACAAAAAGGTTTAACACTTTTTTTGGTCAAACATACTCGAGGTGAGAAGTAAGAAATAAATATAAAAACGACGATCATTTTTGTTTTAGAAGGCCTTTCAATAAGTGGAGTATATGACAACTTTATTAAATAGAAATACAAACTTGCAATTATTTATTTTTATTCTTATGATATAGTTATCATGAGTATAGAATAGAAAAGGCTAATTATGTTATAATAGAAATAGAAAAGTCTATTTATTCACTTTGATTCAAACTCATGAAACTATAATTAAAAAAGAAACCTATTTACCACTGAGATATGCTATCCCATAGGAGACAATTGTTCCTGACTTTCTAAATCCATCGGAAAATGGAAAAGCCTCAGCAAATCAGTCCGCAGATTGGCATTTCCCTCTGAAAATTTACAGACATATCCCTTAGCTTTGTCTGTATCAGCAATTCACCAACTTATTTACCGTTGCCCACATGCAATGTTTGCAAATATTTTGTTTTGTACTATTAGGGGAGTATAAATTATAAATTATTAAAACTAAAATATCCTTTTCCTTGGACAAAACATCTTAACTGGACATGTCGATATTGGCGCATAATCTATTATAGTATTTTGTTTTACCCATATTATAGTATTTTGGGGACTATTCCTTCGTTGGTGCCCACTATGTCATTTGAACAGAATACTATGCACGTTTATATTACTAATTTATGGTATTTCCCATTGTACATCGTGTAGTGCTTAATTGTATCTTTTTTAGGATAGCGGTTTGTTTCTGTTGTCAAATACTCTACGCCTTTATGCTCCATCCATTAATGATCTTATTTTTAAAAACTTTATTTGTATACACCTCTATGAATTGGACTAAAGTTGTGATTTCATAATTATTTTGCATTACTCACCAACCGTAGTAGCCGTTAAAAATTGAGTCTTCTGACTGACCAATATTTTTCTATGGTAAATTTATTTGTGACTAGGAGATAAATTGCATTACAATGAGCATCCATAGTAATGTTGAATATTAATTAGTCAACTCATTTTTATTTTCCTTTATTTGGTTAAAACTTTGGACTTTGTAAAGAATTAGTCAACTAGATTAAAATAAAACGCCGGATAAATAGACTTTTTATTCACATAAAACCTTATATTACAGTTTGGAAAGGCATAGTATACCTTTTTCCCTTTTAGAGCAGTGTACATTGCTTTCGATCATAACCACTTGGTGTATGGCAAATGTGGCTAAAATTTAATGCAACTTTCGAAAGTTCTTTAAACTTTATTTGCTAATCATGGATGATATTGACACTGCATGTTCATCTTGATTATATAGAGAAATCGGGGTAAATTGTATATTTGCATTTCACCTTAGATAAAAAGAACACCTTAATCCATTATGTACAATAACTCAATAAGATGAAGTAACTTTCGTTGTGTGTGCTTTTGGGAATAATGCACGTCATTTTGTTAAATGACGTTGACTATAAAAGTTACTTTAGGAACTATTCTTCTATAAGTCTATAACCCAAAATATCGTGTAGTGATTTCAGTAAAAAATAGAAATGAATACGTGCGTGTATGTAATTAAATATGCTAACAAATATATTTTTAGCTTTACTGCAACAATATGTATTGTACTAGCATTTCCTATGATACTATTTCATTAGATAGACAGCCCAATTTCTCTGTAACGGTTATTTTTTGTAACAATACTTCATCATAACAACCAAATTTTCTTTTAAACTAATTTTTCATATTATATTATAATATATGTTTACTATAACAACACTTCGCTATAACATCCAAAAAATGACTAGAACAAACAAGATTATTATAGAGAAGTTTAACTTGGTTAAAAAACTATCCAAAGAGTAAGATGTGGGGTTAAATGCATGCAACTTATAACTATTTGTTGAAGTGTGTGACTATTTTATCTAAAAGTTTAAGTTGTTAGAGAGAGAACACTTGTATTACTTAATTATGTCTTTGTACGGGCTTGATTCATTTTCATGATCTAAGCACGTGACAATTCTTTTTCGACATTGGGTATAGCGGTGAGACTTGAATTTTGGACTCTACCCGCTCTGATATTATGCTGAAGTGTGTGACTATCTCATCTAAAGCTTAATTAAGTTGTTAGAGAGAACAAATTTTATTTACTTAAATATATCTTAAACACTACCTTTGGATGTTATCATGTTACTACGTACCGACTATAAAAGAAATCTTCCAATTCCAACAATTCTTTTTATTCGTGTATGCTGAAGTTATTTTTTCTATTGATGAGTATTAATTAGCCTGGAACATTCTCTCTTCTTTTTTCTATTTTTTTTTTTTTTGCACAAATTAGCTTGGCATATTCAAATAACACAAAAATAATGGTCAGCCACGTCAAAGACTCCCATTATAGTTCTCTGCTTGCTTTTCTATAGCTGTAAGCCTATAATCTTGATCGCTCACCAGAATTTCAAATTCTTGGTTCTCACTTGTTTTCTTTTATTTGTGTTTTTGTTACATCC
The DNA here is from genome assembly GCA_005239525.1 of Nicotiana knightiana. Classification (NCBI taxonomy): domain Eukaryota; kingdom Viridiplantae; phylum Streptophyta; class Magnoliopsida; order Solanales; family Solanaceae; genus Nicotiana; species Nicotiana knightiana. Next base: position 354,265 of record ML438197.1, on the reverse strand, counting down.
TTGACCTCAAATAAATTGGTAGACAAGAAACTTAGCTGTTATTAGTATCATTCTGATGCATGCATTCTACAACTAGGAAAACACACCCGCTTTAACCTAAGCCAATTAATTACAACTAATATATTTATGCCACGGGTTACCAGATAGTAATTCTGACAATATAATTCGTGAAACTCGGGTTACGATTTAGAAAGAGAACATGAGAATATGGTCTATTACGATTTGTGCCCACTTTACGATAAAAAAATAATTCTAGATCTCATACTTTATATATTTTCTGTTTTTTTTTCCACTAATCTCATGTGAAAAGGATTTCGGAAACAGTTTTTTTGCCCTTCCAGAGTAAGAGTAAGGCTGTGTACATCATACCTTCTCCAGACCTCACTTGTAGAATTACACTTGTTGCTCATGTGAAAAGGATCATATAACTAAGATATTGTTGTAACGAATTACTAATTCAAATCCAATCAGTGAACTGAAATAACGGGTAAAACAATTCATGTCCTTAGGAAAGAAGAAATATTAAATATACAAATTAGAAGGATAAACCAATAATCAGAAAGTAAGACAAAGAAGAAAAAGACATTTAGATGGACAAGGAGGAAAGTACATAAAATCATTTAGGGATGTGGTGAATGGATGAGATCCTTTCATCCTAGAAACAAATATAAAATTTAAGCAATGTGATTGATTAATTAGGACGGTGGATTTCGAATTGTATGTAATTATAAAAAATAAAAAAGAAAAGAAATTGTATAGACAATGTTTATCAACATATATATGTTGTATTAGCTGAATTGGTCCAATTAAAATGCAGAAAATCTTCAAAGGAATGTGCATGTCGAGAGCGAAGGGGTTGATAGTGATATGGTTCATTGTATGGCCTACGTCTAAGAAATTGTCAAAACATTCTAACAACACTAGCTGGAATATGATATGAATTAACACGGTTGATGGTTGATATTATAAGGAAAATTCTATTTGAACTGGAATTTTTCTATTATTTGGGTCATTATCCAACTTCAAATAGCCGTTTTTATCTCTTACCTATTGTCTTATTTGAAAAAACCCAACAAGAAAGTAGAAAAAGTCAAAGTTAATTAGAATTATTAAAATTAGTACAAATTGTTGTAGTTAATACCCTGAAGTACCTTAATTTCCAATTCCTCTAAATATTTGTTCCTGGATGTGAAAGATATCTATTACTAGTTTATATCTTTTTCGACTTATTCATACCTTAAAAAAGAAATTTATTTAGAAAAAGGAAAAAGAAGACAAACTTGCCATTAGAGTGTACAAATCGAACAGGAAAACCGTACCAAACCGAAAAGTTAAATCAAACCGATTAAAAAATCCGATTAGATTTGGTTTGATTCGGTTTAGTATTGAGTAAAAAAACCTGAACCAAACCGATATATAAATATATAATTTTTATATATACTTTTAAGATTTTATATAGAATTTTCTTTAAAAAATATCTAGAAATATTTGGGATTCTCTTACGGTATATAATATTTAATAAGATGTGAAACACACCATAATCAATGGCGAAGCTAGGAATAAGAGTATTCAAATTTAAAAGCAGTGAAATTTTTTCCGATAAAGAGTGCTCAATATGTGTTATATACTTCTAAAACGTAATATTTTACCTATGTATACAGTGTAATTTTTCGTCGAAGGGTGGTCACTAACCATGTGGCTTCGCCACTGACCATAATTATTAACCTTAAATAATGGATTGTATGATTAGTTTTTTATCAAGTATTACTGAAATGTGTCAATCTCTTTGTTTTTTCATATTCATATGTCAAGATCTATTAAATTTTTAAATCTTTGTCGAATTTGAAGTGGTTATCATTATTTAGGTATCATATTAATTTTTATATTTAATTACTAAATTCAGTTAACCTTGAAAGCGTATATAAGAAAAATTATTGTATCATGTGTTACTATGTAATTCTCCCATAAGAATATTTAATATATAATATGTTTGTGAGTTTTTTAAACTTTTACTAAACATATAATATTATTTACTTATAAAAAATTTAACAAAGTAAGATTGAAATACTATTTAAGTAACAAAAAATTCGAAAAATCTGCCAAAATCGAACCAATTCAAATCGATATAATTAGTTTGATTTGATTTTGATAAAAATCAAACTAACCCCATCCATGTACATCAATTAACTAAAATACCTGACCTGTGGCCCGAATGGTAAAATGGATCGGGGCAGAAGTGGGTCCCGGGACAACGTGATCCGTTTTGCGGGTTCTTCTCTGCTGCTGCTGATGTTATACAGCAGTAATAGGTTATTTAATATTTTTAATTTTTGGAAAAAGGTAACACGTAAGCAGGGGCCAGAGAACGCTGACCCATGTTTTGGTCGCCGCCTAGCTGTCTTCCAATCACACAAAGCCACTCTGAGCCGATCCTTCAGCTCAAATGGCTCCAACCTACCAAAGCTCCAGTATTACTTTTACCGCCATTTGCTGCTGCTACTCATTATGTTTTAACACAACCTTCATTCCATAAGGCAGTAAAACAGTAAATACTTGCGAAACATAGATTTCTGCATCAAGCTTTTACATCTTTTTTTTTCGTTTTGACATAATCTTCCTAGTAAATGAGTACCTCCTTTTTTTAATTTTTTTTATAAAGGCATTACTAGAATCAGCTTGTATGTACCTTAATTATTTTATTTGAATATGTTATCTCTCGTCGGCACAAATATTAGATAACTTTACTTATTAAAATTAGCATTTTTACCCCACAAGGAGATTACCCTCCTATATTTGTTTGCTAATGAGGAGAACATGCCAAAGGTAACTTTTATAGGATGAGCACGTCAAAGTTAAGGTCGGTAGCGGAGGCAAATCCATAATTTGAATTTTATGCGTTCAACCTCTAAAAATTTTAGTATTGAACCTATTATATTGTTAAAGTTATGGGTTCATATCTATTATTTGTTCCTATTTTAGATAGTTTTTACATATAAATTTATGTTTCGCGTCGAAAGTACTGGGTTCAACCGAACCCGACACTGATACGCTGGATCCGCCCCTGGTCGGTAGTATGTACTAAAAAGTGTTTTCACCTCTTATAGATGTATTTCATGCCAACAACATTTTGGAAATTTATTTCTTTTGCATTATTTACTATTATCTCAATTCTACTTTATTTTTGTTTACAAGAAGCTCTTTAGTCGATGGTCTATCAGAAAAATATTTTATGCCGTCTCAAGTAGGGACGAAGCCATATTATCCTAAGAGTGACCGTCGAAAAATTACATTGTATATAGGTAAAATATTAGGATTAAGAGGTATTAAACATAAATTGAACACTCTTTGTTGGATTCTTCTTTTTATTTCTTTCAAATTTGAACACCCTTGGAGAAATTTCTGGCCTCGCTACTGCTCTCAAGGTAGGGGTAAGTCATGTGTACACAGTACCCTCCCTAGACTCCACTTGTGAATTTACTAGGATTGTTGTTGTTGTTGTTTTTGTTTACAAGAAGTTATTGTCATTTAAAGAGTATTGCTTTTGTCATTTATTAGTAAAATCTGAATAGTTAAGTAACAACAAACCCAATATAATTCCACAAGTAGGTTCTAGGAAGGGTATAGTGTGTACACAAATCTTACCCCTATCTTCAAGAAGGCAGAGAGGTTGTTTTCGGTAGATTCTCGGCTAAGGAAAGGTAAAAAGAAGGGCAACAACAAGCACGCCAATCGGAAAATCGAAACAAAAATATAAAACCGACACTAGGTATTGCAATAAGAAAGCCGAAACAAAAGCAACAACAAGTAATAACAGAAGTCGAGAAATACGAAAATACACAAATGACACTAAGTCATGTACTGAAGTTATTGTTATAGAAAAGGATAACGCTCGACTACCTAGTCATTTACCTTTATTCTCAACCTCCATACCTTCTTATCCATGGCCATGTCCTTTGTAAGCTGGAACAACGCCATAACATGCCTAATCACCTCTCCCCAATACTTTTTCGGCCTGCCTCTACCTCTTCTTAGGCCCTCCAAGCCCAACCTCTCACACATCTTCACAGGTGCATCTGCACCTCTCCTCTTCACATGCTCGAATCATCTAAGTCTCACCTCCCGCATCTTATCCTCCATAGGGGCCACACCGACCTTGTTCCGAATAACTTCATTCTAATTCTACCTAACCTTATATGTCCGCACATCCATATCAACATCCTCGTTTCAACCACCTTCATCTTTTGGACATGGGATTTCTTACTAAGTTCGATCTGACCACCGCCTTATAGAACTTACCTTTAAGTTTTGGTGGCACATTTTTTATCACACAAAACACACCAGAAGTGAGCCTCCATTTCATCCACCCCGCCCTAATACGATGTGTAACATCCTCTTCAATCTCTCCATTCCCTTGTATAACTGACCCAAGGTATTTAGAACTTCCTCTCCTAGGGATGACTTGAGAATCAAGCCTCACGTCTTCGTCCACTACCTGAGTTGCACCACTGAACTTGCACTTCAAGTATTCTATCTTTGTCTTGCTCAACTTGAAACCTTTAAACTCTAGGTTTTGCCTCCAAACCTCTAACCTCTCGTTAACATCGCCTCACATCTCGTCAATGTTATATGCAAACAACATGGAACACGGCACCTCCCCTTGGATGTGGTGCGTCAGTGTGTTGATTGCCAAGACAAATAGAAACGGGATGAGTTTGACCCCTGGTGCGACCCCATCATAACTGGGAAGTGTTCTGAGTCCCTTCCCATTGTTCTCACTCAAGTTTTAGCTCCATCATTCATGTCCTTAAAAGCCCTAGTGTATGCAACAGGAACACCCCTAGCCTCCAAACATCTCCACAGAACCTCCCTTTGGCACTTTATCGTAAGCCTTCTCTAAGTCGATGAATACCATATGTAAATCTCTCTTCCTCTTCCTATACTGCTCCATCAACCCCAACTCTACTCCCTCTCCCAGACTTTCATGATATGGCTTAGTAACTTGATGCCCGGTAGTTGGATAGCTAAGTAAGTATCAACATAATTGTAGTGTACACTAAGGCGAAAGAAATTATACAACACTTTGATGATTTTGAGCATCTTGAAAAAACACTCCTGATTTTCAGCATCAACTTTATAGTAGTAATTTTTGTTGCCACTCGATTAGTCAAGCAAAACAAAGAAATTGATCAATCTTGAGTGTTGTTTTCACAATTTACACCATGCTAAAGCCTTGCAAAGCAAACAATTTTCTTACTATGAATATCATGTTGACATCTTAAAGGTATTCTTTAGAACTTTGTTTTTTGTTTTTCGTTCTTTTTTTTAACTTGGCAGTGGCCTTATTTTCCTCAACGGTAAAAAAGTGTAGCCCAACCTTTAGAATACTAGTAGTGAAATTAACCTGATATGCCAAGTAGTGAAAAATAGAAATGCTAGATGGTTGCAACTAAAAATTAACCAAACAGGGAAGCCGGCAGAAAGAGCCGGCAAATATATTAAATAATAAGCGAAAAGACGCGTAATGAAAATGAAAGCATGTCTCTCAGCTTTCCATTAGTACAACTAATAGTTGTAATGTACCCATAAATAGTGGAAAGAAAATATGCCAGCCTGAAATAGCCTACAGCCTTACCTCAAGGCCCAAACACCTACACTCACTTTCTCTCTCTCTCTTTCTCTCTCGTCTCAAAGTCTCCAACTTGTCAATCATCACACTTTCCTTTTCTAATTTCTTCAGAAATATCAGCTGAATCGGAAAATATTCCGCCGGTAAAACGCTTCTCCGGCTAAGCTCGCCGGAAATGTGGAACCTCCGTTCTCTTTCGTGTCTCCTGCTCCTTTGCTGCTCCGCTGCATTTGTTTCTGCTCAAAGATCTGACAATGCTACCTCTAAATGGCTTACATTGAGCGGTAATTCCTTGCTTATTTTTTTCCCTCTAGCTCCTTAGGAAATGGCCATTACTAAGTTCGCTGTTGCTGTATGTAGTAATTATGATAATTTCTTCGGATGCGTTTATTTTTTGTTTAAGCTACTACAAATTTTGTTGCGACTGTTGCTGCGTAGAATTGTTTATATTTCAGTAAAATTATCAACGGAAGTTTACTTTAGCTCTACAGCCACCGAACAAATCGTGAAAAATATATATCTATAATAGTATAACGCACAATTTTGTTGTGATAGTAACAGAATTGTTAAGATGATTTGGTCGTTTGAGGTATTCAACTGTCCAGGCTTTGAGCTATTTTATACTGGTCATTGTTTTGTGATATTTCCGATCAAAGTTAGTTTAATTAGAGGTCGATCTCAAGCTGTAGTCGAATGCAACTTTTTGATAGAATCTCATCCCTAAATCACCAAACCACGTCCTCCCTAAAGAAAAAATATAGAATGAAAAATAATGAGAATTTTCCCTGAATATGCCGTGAAATTCCAGGTAGGATTGAAAAGCTGAATCAGTTAGTATTCCCTGTTTATTAAAATATTTTGGTAGTTGGTTTTCATTTATTTTCAGAAAATAATGAATAAGATTTTCTATTTTTCATCCTTGTATTTTGATTAACTCCATCTTTTTTGCTTTGCAGGAGATGCACCAAAAGTCATAGCTCGTGGAGGATTTTCTGGTTTAATGCCTGATTCAAGCTTTAATGCCTATATGTTGGCAAGCGCGATTAGCGTCGCTGATTGGGTTGCTTGGTGTGATGTTCAACTCACAAAAGACGGGGTTGGCATTTGTTTATCTGATATCAGGCTCGACAATTCTTCTGACGTTGATGTTCTCTTCAAAAACAAGCAGAATACCTACTTGGTGAATGGAGTTCCTCAGAAAGGATGGTTTTCTGTTGATTTTAACTTCAAGGATTTGGCGCTTGTCGGCTGTAAGTTTAACTCATTGCCTTTTACATCCTTCACTATATGCTTCAGACTTTATGGTGCTATATATGTGCATGGCTGTTTGGATCAGCATTTAGACCTAATAACGGTTTGGGCAATGGGTTTACAGTCCGAACCCGCCTGTTTTTACTGTAATATGTACTTGATTGGGAGGCTTATCCACTAGTTTTGTTTTACACAATAAACCAATTTATTTCAGGGCTTTACTTATTTAGAATTTTAAACGGTGCGTAGCTTCTCTGTCTTTGTTTTCCTTTTATTTGCTAATATGAGAAGGTGTTCAGTCACTCCTCTCTTTCTTTATGTGGGTGGATAGCCCAGGTTCCGGTAACATGCCATTATAGTGTATCTGAAGCTAATATCCACCATTTATTTGGTTCCAAAACAATTCCGGAATGTTGGAACTCTGTGTTGTATCATTTCTGTATATGCACTTATGCTTCAAAACTTTTTTTCTTGCACTTGAATACAAAGGAAAAGGATTGATGGATGAAAAACTTAGTCTAGGTTTTTATTTCGTGGAATAACTATGATCCTATCTTTCAAAAGTTTGACTCTTTGATGAAGTGCTAATTGGCATTTGGCAGTCTTTCTGCATCATAATATGTATTATTTGTCCCATACCACTATCTTAAAATCGGATCATCTTAGAAAACGAGTTGCTCTGTGCAAGCAATGGATCCTGTCAAATGTAAATGTGATGGCAAAACATGTTGGTGATATAGTCTAGAGAATCTAGCCTAGCTAATGGAGTTGGTTTATTGTTATGCTTGATGAAAGTTAGTCTTTTTTGATCTAAGTTCTACTAAGAAGTAATTAATCCTGATACCTGGAACAGTGAAACAAGGAGTGTTTTCACGATCTCCTAGATTTGATGGCACCCCCCAGCAAATTCTTACTGTCCAGGATGTAGCTAGCCAAGTCAAACCTCCAGGATTATGGTTGAATATCCAGGTATGTCGTTTGATTACTGAATGCTTGTGGTAATTAGTTGTTACGTACTTGCAGCTTTTCGATCTCTAAGAATCTAAAAGGTACAACTTGATTTTAGCAATGTATATTACTGCATTTTATGTTGTGGTATGTTAAATTTCTGTTAACATAGCTATTAATTGACTCCTTTTCCAAATACATTTCCAGCATGACTCCTTCTACAGCGAGCGCAATCTGAGTATGAGAAGCTTTGTTGTTTCCCTGTCTAAAAGTGTAATTGCCAACTACATTTCATCACCTGAGGTGAATTTCCTCCGAAGTATTGCAAGGCGATTCAATCCACGAGTGACAAAATTCGTTTTCCGGTTTCTTGGCGAGGATGATACTGAGCCATCAACGAATCAAACATACGGTTCTTTGTTAAAGAATCTCACATTTGTTAAAACCTTCGCCTCAGGGATTCTTGTTCCCAAACACTATATCTGGCCAGTGGACAACAGCTTGTACTTGCAGCCGCATACCTCAGTCGTTTTGGATGCTCATAAGGAAGGTCTTGAGATTTTTGCAGCCGACTTTGCTAATGACGTACCTTCTGCTTATAATTATAGTTATGATCCTGTAGCTGAGTATTTATCCTATATTGACAACGGTGACTTCTCGGTGGACGGAGTGCTATCTGACTTCCCATTGACCCCATCTTCGTCAGTAGGTAAGTGACAATCTAGTTTGATTCTCTGTTCGAGAGTGTGCCAGTATAAGCTTTGTTTGCTGCTTTCGTAGTTTCACTTGTTTTATTTCAAATCAATTATATTTGGCTGTCAATCATATTTACTTGTCGAGAAAAACTTGCTCCCTGTCCAATTTATATCTACCATCATCCTTGGCAAAAGGATATTTAAGTAACTTAAAACTTTTTGAAGGGTATAAGGACATCCAGGAAAAGGGGGGGTTGGGGGGGCATCCAAAGGGTTCGTCAAGATCTTGGCTACTCCACTCTTAGCCGTAAACTTTGGGTTTTATGCTCAGTTCTTTCACATGCTACTCCACTCTTAGCTTTCTTGATCATAAAATGATTATCTTTTACTGAAGAAGGTGATCAATATAATTATTCAAAGAAACACTCAGTTTTTGCTGTCTCAAAATCGAAAGCTGAACCAATGATTGGCACTGTTTTGCATTTAGTGTTGACGTTTATTCTGAGTTTGTTCGAAAGCACTTTGATTCCTTGATCTGCTTTTTTCTGTGGTACTTATCCTGGTTCCTGAACTTTTCTAATCATGCAGATTGCTTCTCTCATTTGGGGAAGAATGATAAACCTCAAGGTACGCTGCTGATATGCATGCTTTTCCAGACTGATTTATGTTGTTTTATATTGTTAGTTTCCTGAGTTCTACTAATAAGATTCTTTTACTTATCATTTTTGTCTTCTGATCTTTGGGGTCATTTGGTTGACCGCATCATAATAAATAATAATCTCATTACAAAAATACAGCATGTACCTAGTAAAATAAAACTCTGCATAACCAAATACGATATATAATGATTTCCAGTTTAAAACTCTACATAGCTAATGAATAGGTTTCCAATATTAACTCGCGTCATCAATACTGGCATAATTTGTGAAAACCTCTGTCAAGTTTTATGTTATGTGGTACAATGCGGAAAAATAATACATATATTAACAATAGTTGGACAACAGTATATAAAGACAAAGTACCCTTATAGTAGGCATGCCCTGCATAAAAACTCCTCTATTGTTATCCAACATATAACAATATCAAAGTTATTAATTAATGTACTATTTACTTTATGATTATCCATGCATAACTAATTCACCAAATGACTGCTTATTGTTTCATCATTTATCAAGGTTTTTTAGAACAATCTATATAGAGACTGATGGATGCTTTATTCCTCTCTTGTTTTCCCTCTTCCTCCTGTTGGCCTGCAGTAAAGCTTCAGATTATTACATCTGAAGGAGCAAGTGGTGACTATCCTGGTTGCACTGATTTAGCATACACAAAGGCTGCTTCCGATGGTGCAGATGTTCTTGGCTGTCCTGTCCAAATGACTAAAGATCAAGTACCTTTCTGTCTTGGTTCGATAAATCTGATAGACAAGACCACTGCGGCCCAATCGCCATTCAGCAACATTGTTACCACTGTCCCTGAGCTTAACATAACAAATGGAATACTCACCATCAACCTTACTTGGACCGAGATTCAAAGCCTGAAACGTAAGTTGAAGCAACTGTTCGTTTGTAGCTAAATTATGTGGTTTATCATGTTTCACTCCGACTATTTCATGCCTCCGTGTCAGTGCGACGCCATCTGTATCTAACTTTCTATATAAAAGAAAAGTGGAAGATTGCCTCTATAATATTTCTCTGCTTGCCCTCAAGTAAGTCGTATCTTTTGCCACGATCACTTCTTTCATTTGGATCTAGGGCTGTTAAAAATTGTTGTTAAATAAGGTGGTTTATCTTCAGTATTGTGTTTATTATCTCATTCATATCGGGATCTTCTTTACTTTTATGATTTTTTTTGCACAAGTAACACTTTCAGGGATTAGGGAATCTAAGTTTAAGCTATTCATTTTGTAGCTTGTTAATTTGTTTTAAACTGCACATATAAACTCTTAAGAGGGGAGCAATACTGTAGCATTCATTATCCCAGTTCTCCTTCCTCATTAATAATAGCAGTTCTGCTGTATATCGTAATGAATACTGTATTGTTCTGAAATGTGTGAAAGAATTAGAAAAACTGGATTTTTTTTTTGGCTTTATAATTGCTTTGGCTTAGTAATAGCCTATTTCCCACTTTGACATGTTTTATGTCATAAAGCACTTTTGGGGACTTTATGTTCTACAACTTGCTAGAGATCTTCATTTCTTATCTGGACATTTCCTCAAATGTTTACTTTTTCTTCTAATCATTTTCATTGCAAGGTTATGCATTACTAAAGTTGAAAGTTCGAAATACTGTTGCTTCAACACTGCACTTAAACATGCTCTAATTTCTTGCAGCGGCAATATCAAACCGATGGTCAGAGTTTAGATTGTTTAGGAATCCAAAGGCCAGAAATGATGGAAACTTTATGTCGTTAGCGGACTTCTTGACATTTGCCAAAAATGCTACTTCTGTTTCTGGGGTGATGATCAGCGTAGAGGTGAGTTGATTCAGTGATAGTCCCATAGACCTTTATACCAACATTGTTATGCATCAATTAAGTGTAGAATCCTAAATGCTTATATCCAATCCTTGCACTTCTCATTCTGAGTGGGAGAGAATTCGGTAGCTTCTTATGCTATCACATTTGTGATTGGATGCGGGGAAATAGGCCAAACTTTCCCATGAAAGATTTTGGATGCATCCAAAGTTGTGGCCTAGTCATCAATGAAGTGGGTGGAGAACCATTAGGGTCTCAGGTTCAAATTCCAGCGAAGGCAAAAAATACTAGGTGATTTCTTCTTATCTGCCCTAGCTTCGGCAGGCAGATTTGCCCGGTATTTGTGGTGGTGGGAGGTAGAGATACCTGGTGAAATGGCCGAAGTACGCACAAGCTGGCTTGGACACACCGTCATAAAAAAAATGCTTTGGAAAATGGTATGTTTCAAAGGGAAACGGATTTACTTTGTGACTAGAATTTTGAAGGTTTAATCCTCCGCAGGATACAAAAAGGATCCCAATGTATATCATTCCAGCTACCAAGCATCTCCAATTTTCTGAAATGAAGCAATTTTGATTGCTTGCTCAAACAACCAAGCAGCTGCCTTTCTAGTAGCATTATGCTTTGAAGGACTAAACAACAACAACAACCACCAGTAAAATCCCACAAGTGGGGTCTGGGGAGGGTAGAGTGTACGCAGACCTTACCCCTACTCCCAGAGTGGTAGAGAGGCTGTTTCCGAAAGACCCTCGGCTTTAAAGGACTAACAGAAATCATAATAATTTTTTTTCATTACTTAATGAAGGTTATTATCCATTAAATATACAAAGGATTATAAAAGAAAAGAAAAACTTTGACATCACAGTGAAGTGGAAAGAATAGTAAAAGTAGTAAAATAGCCGCATTTTTTGGTTTGTTTTGAGAGAAAAATCTAATGTTCATGAATATCATTGTGCAATGAATGTTTTAACTCCTTATTCATTATTTTGGAAATATTTTGGCTACACGCAGAATGCAGCATACCTGGCGAACCAGGGATTAGGTGTAACTGGTGCTGTTTTGGACGCCTTAAGCAAAGCTGGCTATAATAATCAGACAGCTAAGAAAGTTTTGATCCAGTCAACTGACAGTTCTGTTCTGGAAGAATTTAAGAAAAGTAGTTATGAACTTGTTTATGGGGTTGGGGATGATATCCGTGATATTGAGAGCTCAACTATATTGGAGATCAAGACCTTTGCAAAATCTGTTCTCATAACTAAGCAATCTGTCTTCCCCAGCGAGGATGCATTTATCATTGCACAAACGAATGTAGTGCAGAAGCTGCAGTCATCAAATCTCACAGTATATGTACAACTCTTCAACAATGAGTTTGTGTCTCAAGCATGGGACTTTTTCTCAGATTCATCTCTTGAGTTAAACAACTATGCTGTTGGAGCTGGCATTGATGGTGTTATTACAGAATACCCTGCCACAGCGGCTAGATACAGAAGTAAGTTATTCATATTGCTTATTATTTCTCATACTGTCGTTTCCCAACCCCTATTCGCCCCTTTCCCTTTTCTTCCTCTTTTAGTTTCTAGATTCATCATCCTGACTCTGCACAAAGATCATATACTATAATGAATCTCTGGTGCAATCTGCTGTATTTGTGCATATTTACCAGAGCTTTTGCTGGTCATATCCGTTAAGTTGTGTGTACGAAATGCAAGATTACTAGATATCCTCAATTCTGACATATACGAATTGTTTGGAATGTACAGGGAACCGTTGTTTAGGGTTCACAGACTTGCCACCATATATGAGCCCTGTACAACCTGGGAGTCTCCTAGGACTCATGGCTCCTCAGTTTTTGCCACCAGCTGAAGCTCCCAACCCGGTACTCACTGAAAGTGATGTGGTTGAGCCACCTCTTCCACCTGTGGCAAAGATAAACCCATCTAATGACAATGGGTCAGCTATTGCTCCCACTCCTCCAAATGGCCAATCCTCCGTCGTTGCTAGCATTCTCATGAGCTCCGCTGCAATTCTTCTTGCAGCTATTATGGTAGTTTGAATGACCCTTTCTGCCGTGGTGCCACCATTTTGTACAATTTGTTTCGCCATCTTACTGAACAAACTTCTGGTAGTTCTGGAGTCGCACATGATGGGTAGTCTCCGATCAGCTCATATAACACGTGATTGTTCCTTGTATTTTCCACGTACCAAATTTTCAGCTTTTGTCTATTCTTTTCATTCTTCCTTGTTTCTATTTTTCATTCGTCTTTTTTCATTTTGGGTCATATTTAGTGGACGTTTCGGGCTATTGCCTATTTATTGTAAGAGTTCTGTATTGAGCATCAGCAATGATCAAAAGCAGTACTAGTTACAAATGTTATTTTAGTTATATGATCTTTTTCATCGAAGATCAGTAAAAAAATAACACAATATATTTGTAGGATTATCTTCCTCAATTTTTTCTTATAAGTGGGTATACGAGATCATCCTCGTTATTTTGATCCATTCATGTCTACAACATTTACTTGCACTGTGCAAGTAAATCTTACAGACCTATTGACTAATGATGTCGAATAGAAAATGTCTCTTTGAAGAGAGAAGAGGCTTGGTAAAAGTTGGGTTATTGTGTGTTACAACTTCAGTGATAAAAAACTTTGCAAGTAGAACCAAGAACACTAAAGAGCAACATTCACAAATTTATGGTACGATTACTTGAGAACGAGGTGTCCCTGAATTTTCTTTTTCCTTTAGGCAGTGACTATTTCCATTAGCAATTGGAGATTCCAGTCAAAAAAGAAAGTATGCAAATTCCTGATGGAAGACGAATAATTAAAACCAAATCATGTCACTGCCCAAGAAAGTGAAAAAAACCACGGAAATCATCATCATAAACCAGTGCAGAAGTTTGTCCGACAGAGGTTTAATGGCATAACTGAATATACCAGCTTCTTCCCTCCCAGCTTGAGTTCATAAAACAGTGAAGCATGCACAATACTTATTCTGCATCACTGCTCAGTCAAAGCAATTCAATTAATATTACACCTCATAGAATTAGGCCCAGCATAGGTTCATCGACTTAATATGGGCACAAATCCTCCAGAGTGATGTAGAGGTTGAGCATTCTGAGGGGAGTTGCCTACCGATTGAACCCTCCCAGTAGTTCAGGATCACAACGCGGAGTTTCAAAAGGTAGAAGTGGTGGTGGAGGATGTTGATTACTTGCTCATGCATAGCTGCTTCAACCTAAGCTTGATCACATTTACCTTGCACCCTAGACCATCAACAGGTTGGGTGTCTTCTTGTGATAGGTTCATCGGTACCTGCAGTAATTTGGAAAAACAGGGCCTTAGCACAGTAGACCTAATGTGAGGGCACTCTGCAGGTAACATGCAGGAACTATACTAGTTTACCACCCATATACACCTTTAATAAGTGATTACTTTACACGGAAGATCTACACATATTTGATCTAGGTAATTCACATCCAACGAAACAACTTGGCTGAACACCCCACTATGAAACAGTACAACACTTTAACAACCTTATACTTACCAGAAAGTCTATCAACCCGAAATCCAGAAACAAATATCATCCTCAAGTTCAATCACATGCTTGTGAATGGGTGATGTGTTGACTAACAATTGGATCGCGAACCTAGACTGGATCATAGAACAACGTTCTAAGAAACAGGGCAAGTCATTATATGAATTCACCACTTCAAAATCCACTAACTTAACATGTATTTCTGGCCATAAGTACGCTTTACTTGGTAGAGATCACGTGGTGAGGTTCACACCCTCCACCAGCAGATCACAAACAACAAAGCCAGCGATATCTTTGTTGCAATAGGCTGAGGCGTCAGGATGTAATTTCACAAAGTCAAAGGAGACGACACTGCACATACCAAGATTTTCTGACCAAAATGCAATGTTTCAGGGTTGAAAATAACCTTAGAAAGATGTCATACAAGATATCAGTTAGAATTTCAGACACCGACTGATGCAACAAAGGAGAAAGAATCAAGGATAATACAACAGGGAGAAGGAAAGAATTCAAGGTCAAGATAAGAACAATGATGATGATAGGGAGGGATGCTCAGCCATATAAGTTCCTCGGTGGATGAATCCTGACCTCAATCAGATGCTTCATGGGTTGCAAACTTGCAATTGAGTAAAACATGTGTTTTGGAAAAATTATTGCTTATACAAGCCTAATCTCCATTTAAGTTATGAGCTTTCTTGATTTCCTAAAGCAAATCCCTGATTGTTCATAAAGCAAATAGAAGGTTGAGTCAAAGTCAAGTACTCTCACTTAGCTGCTGGATCAAAAATAGAGCAGAATGCCCTACATCACATTATGGAAGAACATCTAAGAAAGAGACAATTAGAATTATCAAAGGCAACATTGAGCAAAATACCCTTTTTTATAAGGTAGCGTTTTATTAATAAAAAGTAAAAAGTACTAAGCTGGTACAGCATAAATAACAAAATAGCCGGACTTGTTTTGCATCACATACTCATAGATTTTAACTAGACCAGGTCATTCATGTTACAAACCAGATCCCCATTCATCCAGTAGTACATATTTTGAATAATTATATTTAACAATAAAAAAGAAAGTTGAGCTAAATATTATCAGTCCCTTATTTCAATTTATTATATTTCTTTTTTCCGTAGGCAGTAATCTCATTTCTTATATGATTCATCTAATTAGAGAAACAAGATAATTCATTCACTGTTAGCATAAGTCCCACATAAATTGTTATTACTACCTTATAAGATTAGTTTAATAAATTTCAGGACAACACCGTTAAATTACAGATACTACATAAAAAAAAAAGTTCCGGAGACTTTGTTTTGAACAATCAACAAGAGAAAAATGATAAGATACTCCCAGGGAAATGGTTACCAATAAATAAAGAGTTAAACGTCAATCTCTATTGTATTATAAGCAACTGGAGCGGAAAAGAGGTAAAAGTACTTCAAGTAAAACGTAATAGCAACTACAGAAGAAAAACACAAAGGGAGGCGCCTTGGAAGTAAACTATGTTGAATAGGGAAGCAAAAATTTAGCTACAGGAAGGAAGTTTAGACATTGAGGACTAGAATTAAGGTGTATAACAGACATGCATGGTTGCCACAGAGAGAGTAGTTTAAGTGTTTTAACACATTAATAATTAATTTAGTTCAAGCAGCTAGGTGCTCGTCTTCAAATGACCTTTACCTATCATGGGTTGTTATTTCTTTTCTTTTTCATCTTTGGTGCTAACCCACATGCTATATAACTCTACATTCAAAATTAGCTTCTTTCTTTATAACCGTTTGATTTCATCATGTATATAATGGTAGACCAAGTCAGTGTTGTCAAAGGCGCGCTTAATGCGCACTTAAGTCCTGAAGCGAGACTCAAAACACGTTGAGCGCTTCGCCTCACTTTGTGGGCGCTTTAGTGTCGCATCAAAGCTCTAAGGCATACTTGTCCTTGCCAATGAGTGCAATCCTGAAAAGGCGACCTTAAACAATTGATATTCACTTTATCGTGAACTTTATTTTTCAATTTCTTTGTCTATATATTTATTATTCATGCTTATAATGATTAGTCTTGGACTACATGCATATTTTTACTTTTTCTCCAGTTGTGCTTAAAGCCCCAACAAACCTTAGAGTTTTTTTGCGCTTTTCGCCTTTAATAAGACTGGACCAAGTATGGGAGTGAAATGGAAATAGCTCAGTGGTAAATATCATCCCTAAGCTGTTAGAAAAGAAGGTCACCTGCATATATTAGATGTAAACTATAGAATCGTTATGCTGGAAAAGGAACTTGTGATACAAAGGCTATGACTTTGTACTTGTCCAAACAGGGAAATCAACATATAAACTAGAGATACAAATTTAAGCTAAAATTAGACAAACGAAGAAGAAGAGTAGAGCAAAAATGAATGAGAAATCGGAAAAGCTAGCAACAAAATTAGCAATCAACCTTACCATAAAAACAAGAGAGAGTGAGTTATTTGCCATATTTCTTTCTCAAACGGTCCTTGACAAAGTCGTTCCTAGCCTGAGTTCGAGCTTGTTGAGGGGCTATATTAATATAAGAATAGTGTACCCCAAAGGCAAAGAGAGCAGCACCAGCAACAAAGCACGCCACTGTGGCACCAAACTTTGCCGGGGATGAAGGGTAGCAGAATACCATCTAGGGTTCGTTTTATATTCAAGGAAGCTCGAGCCCCAAATATTAACGCCCAAGAATAAGAATTGAAAAAACTCTACACAAGACGGAGATCTGAGAGAAGTAGTGACGATTCTTCTGCTGTGTCGGACCCGGGTTCTTTGGGCTTTTCGGGTAGGCCCGACAACCCAAAGTTGGTCTGGATCATACCAGATCCAGCCCATTTCTACATAATAACAATGTGCCTTTTTAATCCCCTTATTCCTCAGTTTTTTGTGGTTATAAATCGTGAAAACCTCAATTGTTGCCAGAAATGTGCTAAAGTTTAGAGTAAAATTCTCAAATGCTTTTACCAATCTTGTCGATCATATCTGGCTACTGCAAAAATGTTCAAAAGCTGAAGGCGAAAGAAGAACCTAATACTCCTTTTCGGTTGTTCAGGAAAATAATAGGAGAGTTGTTAGCAGAATGTAATTGCTCATACTACAGTACACAACATGACAAACTAGATTCTCTCCCAATTCAGGAACATGGCGGTTACAACTTACAAGTTATATAAAGTTGTTAGCAGACATTAATAAATTTAAAAAAATTATGTTTCTACATCATATACACACGTCCAATTCTCTGCTCTTTCAAATAATCTGAACCAGAGTTATATGCTGCAATTAGTATTCGTTTATCAGCTCATATTTAAAACAATGACCCATATACTAAAGGATTTAAGGTTGTTGGTCTCATTCCAAGATTATATTGTTCTTCAACATAGTTTTTGAAAATTATATAACTTGTCTTATGCACGCAGTTGGTGTCTTATATAGTTCTCCTGAAGCAGTAGGTGTAGGGGGAAATTTATGCAGTTCTCCTGAGAAAAGAGGTCCTATCGCTTCAAGTTCTGCAATTTCTTTCACAACTTGAGCTTTATCAGCCTCGAATTGTTCATCTTCTGCAAACAAACAATACTCTGTCATTATATATACCATTCCGCAACATAGATCCATATCAGCCAAGATATTGGTTGGTGAAGCAAATTTACTACCTTTATCAATTCTGAAGCTTGCAAAGAAGCGCAAAAGCTTGGTTCTGTTGGCCACGAGTATGTTGACAATGTCACAAGGTTTATTTCTATTGGCAACAAAAAGCTGTCACCAAAACATAAAGACAAGCACAAACAAGTGAATAGGAGTCATACATGAGCACTAGGTAAGTTAATAATCAAATGCATGAAGTGTAACCTTAAACACGTGGAACGCATCTAGCTGAATGTTCTTGCTAGACTCCTGAAACATGGAAAGACACCAACAAAGTTAAAGAACAATGAGTAAATATAACAAGGTCAAGCAAATGCGTCAAATCAATGTAATGAAATAGTAACACTTGCCACTTGCAAAAAATCTTCCAAACGGACATGAACTAGCCAAATGAAGAGTTAATCTCATGATAGAAACCTATAACAAATACACCTTTTGTATGACTTATATCAACTAACAGGATTTTCTTTCGTCACAGGGAAGTGTACTCCCTTATATCAGTTTAAATCTTCTAACACATGAATCAAATGATCAAAGGAAGTATTCCATCATTATATGTACTGTTACCCAGAGAATTCGTATGATGTTGCGATTGTTCAGAAGAAAAATAACTACGACTTGTGACACGTAGGTATAATGACATACCCTCAAAAGATTCATCAAAATCCTTAAATTATCCTTTGAGCTAACATAGCGTGTCATCACGGGAGAATTTGAGCGATCAAGTAAAATATCTCCCAAAAGCTGAAAAAATCGATAAAGTCTGGGTCAGGCGAGTGATTTATTTATAAGCATATTAAAACCTTTACCTTGATAAAATATAGCAGCACAATTACTTAATGAGTACAAAGAAAAAGAAAATTACTGAAACTCCAGCTAAACCAACATCAGTTCAAAATTGACCTTGATATCTAGTTTACCTTGATAGCTTGTCTTCTAGTAATGTAGTTTGCTGATTCCAAAAGCTTTGCATTAAACTCGGTAAAGAACTATAACAAAAAGATGGATAACATGTTACACTAGCATGTTGTAGAATGAAGTTGGCACTAATGAAGGTTAGAAACATAAAGAAAACCATACAAATGAAAAACGAGGATCATAACATACCCAATCATAATTTTCAAAGAGAAATTCAGCAACTGTGGACTTGTGCCTGGTCATAAGCTCCTGCAGCAAGTTGCAATAGACAAAAAAGATTCAAATTTGAGTAACGGCGAATATTCAGTGGTTGGCGGCAATACTTCATTGCTAACAAAAATAAACAATACCGAAAACTTTGCTATCATAAAACTGGTGAAATAAGACATCAATACGGCCTTCTTTATATTCGTGCAATGTTTAAGTCTATTTTACTTTCAAGAAGTATGTGAATTCTCCATAAACTATAAAGCTATCTCATCTAAAACTTAACTTGTGAGAAAGGAGAAATTAATTATTTTAATAATTCTCTTCAAGATGCCACAATCCAAGTAAAATATTTTTCACAAAGGTCCACACACAGAGATTCATGTATTATGCTCCATTGTCATGTTGATCATTGTTACCTTGTCAAGAAATTTAATAAGTTAGGAACACTGGAGCTTTTTTGTATTTATATATACGGAAAATTCACACTTTGAAAGATGTAGTTATTTCAAAATATTTACATAACTTCATCATAAAAAAGCACAAAGATGAAATAAATTAGGTGCACATCAATACACTGCAAGCACATATACTTTCACACTAAACAGCTAATGAAGAATTGCATTCCCTAAACACCAAAGAAAAAAGAGCTTGTACACAGGTGCCAATTGGTTAACAAAATTTTATTACTTGATTAATAAAACCAAAGAAAGAAGACCAAAATTAATACTCCCTCCGTTTAAAATAGAATGAACCTATTACTATCCGAGGATTCAAACAAGGTTCATTTTACCATATTCTTTCAAATAATTTTCAAATATTTTTAATTGATAGCTATTATGACTTATACTACTTTTTATGTAGTTTCTAAATATGTAAACTTTATCTCAGAAAACTTAAAAATTTTAAGTTCAAATTCAGACCGAAATTAGTCAATTTGACCCTCGTACTCCGAAAAGGTTCAAACAAATTAAAACATAGGGAGTATAATATTCTTAGCAGATCATGCACCACTGTTTAGCATCATTAGATCTGTAGAGAAGTGCACTACAATAGGACCAAATATCATTAAAAAAAAATAGAGATTAATGGAACATGCTTAGAGAGAAATAATAACCTTAAAGGTCGCTGTAGCATCTGCAGCGACATCAAATTCTGGAATTTGCATGTAGTCAAAGAAACTTTTCATATGCTCCGACCTCAGCACATATCTGCAAATATTTTGACAAATTATGGGAAACTACCCATAGACACGAATAAAGCAAACAATATAAAATCAATTAGAGAACAATAGCACATATTAGAAGAAAAGAAAGAAGTGCAAATTGTTGGAAACAAAAAGGAAAGAACCACAAGTATTCACCGGAAAGTAACAAGGAACCTTGGAGTAATTAAAGATACAAAACAAAGCTAGTGATCAGAACAACTTTCAATTAAGATATCGGTAGTGTTTCCAAAGCTGCTAACCTTGCAACAACTTGATGTCGAATGCACTCCCTCAACATTGCTCCATAATGCAAAGCAAGACCAGGATCGTCATACCTATAATAACTACAGTTAGAAAAAGAGTTTACTTCTTCGTATTAACTTCTTTCCCTAACATGTACCGTGATTGAATAAGCTTAACTATAAACATTCAGATGATTCTCATAGATATACTAGGGTGACAAATAAAACCTTCAGTAAGGGAGACCATACACTAACTAAAGGTACTAAGTAGATATATATAATATATTCAAAATGTTTTACTTTCGACAGACAGACCGTGCTTCTGTTAAAGATCAGGAGGAAGAGAGGCTTAGTTAGATAAAACAAAATCCACTAAACTTGGAAAAGAAAAAGGAGAAACAATTAGGATTAACTTACCCAGATACCAAATGATCCATAAGGTCTGGGTTGGCTTCCAAGTAATCAGAAGCAATCAAACGTGAATTAACTGGTTGTCTTTGCAAATTCGCAACAATTCGCGTGGCATCTTTACGGGCCTAAGCAAAGAATTATCATTTCCGTGACATGTCCCAGCAAGAGAAAAAGGTAAAAAGTCCTTTAACTAGAAACAATGGATAGCAGAAAGCCTAGAGTGTCTTCAAAAAGGGAGCAAATTATAGAGCAGTAAGATCTTGAAGCTTAGCTCGTAAAAGTATTAGTTGTAAACATACTCACCTCCAAGTTCAATTTAGGAAGACAAAGGATGATGAGACGCAGTGTATTATCTCGAAAAAGTTCCTTAGTCAGTTGCGCACAGGCTTCAACAGCAGGTTCACATTCATTACTACCATACAAGATTGATTTCATCTCATGTAAAAGAGAATCCAATTCTTGCATCTGAAAAGCATTATGTATTATCAGAGACACAAAAATCTTAATTTTATGAAATAGCATGCAGTTGAAGGTTCTAATAACACAACTCATCTGCACCTCTAACAAAGATTTAAATGGACGTACCAGTTCCCCCACTAAAAAGAGAACACAAACGAAAACGTTTACAAAATTAGACATAATTCATGTCTTATATCTATGAGACAAACTACTTTACTGAAAGGATGTTAGAAATGAACTTTAATATTGTTCTATTTTCACAAACCCAAGATTATCCTCCAATCACTCTCTAGTAATCTTCATATAACGTTATAATACTTGTCGGCATGGAGCCTTTGGATTTGGCATTCGATTTTCAAATTCTTTTATATTTAATCTCAACCATGCTCTGAAAATCCTTCAGAAACACTGACTTGACAAATAAAGCACTAAATAAAATTAGACATATTAAGAGGTCCTGACAAAATCGAACTCTTTGAAAAAGATAATTCACGGGGTACATTTTGTCTGAAACTTTAAAGAAAATAAAGTATTAACATAGAAATGGTTAAAACAAAAATAATTATTTGTATCTGACCCAACTCGGACACACCTCTACCAACCAAACAAGAATGCGACAAACAAATTGCAATTCCCCATGCCAACCAAATAAAATTCTAAGGCAAAAAATAAATGCATTTTTGGAGCAAAGCATGTAACTTTCACTACCTTGTCGAAATGATTGGGATCAACATTGTCGTCAAAGGAATGAAGGGCAGCCATCAGGAATGTGGATCGGCGAACAACATCAATAGGAGTCTTAGGCGGCTTAGTTTTGGATTTGAATATGGATTTAACACCGGTGGAGCGCAACGCTTTAGTAAATAGCTTCTTCAAATTAGTTGAAGATCTTTTTAACGCCTTGTGAGATCCTTTTGCCCCTTTCTCTAATCCTGGGGTTTTATCGGCGGCGATTTGACTCGCCAGCATCGGCATTATATTGTAATTCACACAGTGTTAGAGATGATGAGGAATGATTGGTTTGAATGCAGAGAAGCCCAAGATTTCACCTTTTTGGAGATTGGTGATGCCAAGGCCATTCACTCAAACCTAATGCGTGAATAAAGACGATTGTGAATTTTGGAAAACATCATCCAAGAGGAAAAGGAAAAAGAAGAAAGGATAAGTCAGTACTTATTTTGGAAAAGATACGAAAATGAGAATAACAGAGAATTTGGGATTATAAGGGATTCCATATTGGATGTCAAAATTTCACCACCCTCCTCCTCCGATAAACTTGTACTTCTGCATATATACGATAGAGTATACTGCTTTCTGCAACTTTTCTTTTTCCGTTTTGCCTTTTCTCTCTAATAAATTATAAAATATTGCTGTTTTTTCCTCTCTAGAATATTGCTGCTTTTTTCTACATGCCAATAAAATTAGTATACCTCAAAAATGAGAATAACAGATTCAGTGTTCTCCCTTAATTTTTTCCCCTTCTTTTTGGGTATTACGTAGTTACTAGAAAATTACGATTCGGATTATGGTCTTGTACCCTTGTATACTTTCAATTGACTTTCAATTCATATTCTGTGTTTATTTATACTAAATTATACATTATACTAATCTAATATAATTAAGTAATAAATTAAGGTTAAACTATTTATCAATTAATAATGAATTAAGTGTCAACATTAATGTATATAAGGTCACTTGTCATATAATCATCAAATTAGTATAAATATCATTTTACGACTTTGAATGTCGTGGTAATACAAGATTTCTATTTTCTTTAGTATAAAAAGTTCAATATGCAATTTATGTTTCGGTTTGAATAATTTGTTAAAAACATATTCACTTATTTTGCTGATTTATTTTTGTTGTAAATGTGTTACTAATAGTTTTTTTTTTTTACTTTTGTTTAACCATCCACATTTCACTTTGTTTGGAACATTGTTAGCCATTGTCTTATAATGTATTGTATTATATTGTATTATACTGTATTGTATCGTTTTGATGGATACAACGTTTGGATAGATTGTACCGTTTGTTGTTGTTAAATAACATCTTTATTGTTTGGTTTGACTATATTGTACTGTACTGTACTGCTAAGTTTATTAAAATACCATCAAGTATTTTAAATATGATGCTTATTAAGAATTACTCATAAAAATAATTTATTCATTTGACCTCCGCATCTTCCTCTCAGGGAATCATTATTCTACTATAATAGCGAAAGCCCCAAATCGATTTCATACAAACAAACAAAAAATTCATAGCCCATCAAAACAGAGTAGACAACGGAGCTTGAGTTCCTGCCCTTTAATGTGGCAAATAATCCATAACTTAAAGTGCATAATATAATAAAATTTTCTAGCAACATGACATATAAAATTCATATCGATCTAGTCAAGATCTATAAAATCCTCAATAGCTAAAGCATAAATAACATTAGTCTAAGCCAGGTGACGACATCAAGGTCAATAAAAGAAATTTGCGGCCTTCTAATGGACCCACAATCAGTGTGCGACACAAGCCTGCATGTTTGCAAAGAAATATATAAGCTTTCATGTGCATACTAGGTTCTAAATCCAACACTTGTACCATCTGCCATATCTCACTCTCAGGAATAGATGGCATTGTTGAAAGACGATTAATTGCATTAGCCACATTATTCATTCCATCTCTCTAACTTATAGTCATGCCTTCAAGATGATCTTGTTTAGATTTTTTATTCCTGCTAGAAGTCGGTACCTCTGCAGATGCATTTGATTTACGTGCTTCCTGAGTTGATTGATATTGCTCATGTTGTCCATGTTCATCGATATTTTCCAAAGAGACAACATTCATGGAAATTAGTCTATCTACCTCATCAATAGTCAATGAACTATCACTTGATTTTCTCAACTTATTACAAGCACCCTTTCTTACCATATCTGCTCCAGTCTCATCTTGCTTTCCAGTAGCTCTATCCCTTCCATATAGCTCAATTAGCTTATCATAATTTCTAATCAGCTTGTTTTTCCATTCATCAGCTTCAACCTTAGCCTACACACACAAAAAAAAGTATAATATAATAATACAGAAAATGAGATAAACATTATAAGATGCAAATAAAGAACAAAACTGCTAAAAATAAATGTACCTGTATTAATTGATCCCATACTTCAGATTTAGCATTCCACATATTTGTGTTGGAATCTTATGCAAACCCGCTTACCCCATTTTGAAAGGTGTCATAACACTTGCTAATTTTGTTTTAATATTTTTCATTCGGTTGTGGACTCTCTCTTTGGTAAAAAATTTATCTGGAAATTTTGATTGCAGTTCTTTCACTATATTGTCTATCGCGTGTGCAGTAAAAGTTCCACCAACCCTGTTTCCAAGTGTGTGCTCATGATAGAATAGATCAATTAAGGCATCATCCATAGCATTTGACCAAATACACAGATGTGTTATCTGAAAATATTTGTATCGCTTGAGGATGCCTTTGGCCTTTTCGGCTTATTAATAACTACATAATTAAGAGATATTCATAAGACTTAATGAAAACTTTATCAGGTATAATATTTGTAAGAGTGATACAATAAAATAAATGCATAGTACATAATATTTAATAGCTGAAATTACTTTCAAACAACATCAAACAAATAAATACGAAAAATTTCGTTGACTTTTTCTCTCTTAGAAGATTAAACTTGATAATTAATCCACATGTCAGTTGTTATGCCATCTCTAATCAACTCCCCCTTCTAAACTCCTCATTATTTTCCCTAGGATTTGGTGGTTCTTCATGCACATAATTATCATTCATAAGCTCTGCATTAACTTGTGCAAATAACTCATCATTTGGATCTGCACCTCTTATGTAGTTGTGCAAAATACAAAATGCAAAAATAATAAGCTTTTGAGTTTCAACACCATATGATGGTTCAATTGAACTAGAAATTATAGGAAATCTCTTCTTAAGAACTCCAAAAGTTCGTCCAATAGCATTTCGAGGTGGATGTCTTGAATACTCTTTCAAGTGATATCGCTCCCCCGATAAGGCGTAATAAGTCCACTTCTCAAAATCAATCCAGCATCAACAAGGTAGTATTTTCCTAAAGATAAATCACATCTAACTTTCCCTGGATAAGTATATGAAATATTTACCTTCTGGAAGTTTTAGCGGGTCTTATCTATTTAATGTTTCTTTCCTGATTCTTGAATCAGATGCCGTCCCTTCCTAACCAGCTAACACATATGTGAATTTTAAATCAAATGTGCATGCAACCAATACATTTTGTGTTGGATAATGTTTTCTCCACCGTATCTGGGTGCTTCACTTTTTGAAAATTTAACACGTATATGTGTTCCATCAATTGCACAAATACAATCCTGACATTATTATAATAAATTATATACAATCAACCTTGAATTTAGCTAACATTTCAATAAAATTATATTTGTGTTCACCTTAAAATATGGGTAGAATTTTGGGCTGCTGGCAATTTCAGAAGGAACTTGAGAGCCATTAGGTTGTTTAATAAATTTTTTATATAACCCCAAAATCGCTCGTTGGACACTATAAAAATGACGGCTAACTAACTCCCCATATCGTCGAAAGATAAAAGCTAACTCGCGATTCGTCGTATTATGTGCTAACAAGTAAAGTGTTTTTGCAACTTGCTCTTTAGCTGTAGCTTGAAGTGTTAGTCTAAGATTACCCTCTCTAACTAACATCTCACATAGATCGGTAAAAGCTAAAGGGGTCATTCTTATAATATTACGACAAAGTTCAGTTGAGAATAAATGACTCATAAATCATGTCTAACTTGTTCACTTTCCAGTCGTATATCATGTGTGATCGTACGTCGGTCATTTTCAATTTCACGTACATAAGTCCAAAATCAAATAGCTACTAAGCAAGTAACATATGTAGCTAAAGATCTCACTTGTTTCAATATTTGTCTATTATTTTGATTATTCCGATCAGCCATCTATAATAAAATTAAGTGAGATACATTAACCAATTAACTACGTAAAATAAATATGAACTGAAAATAGAACTCTTTTTAATAGAACACATTGTTAAGTATGAAGGAGAATTCAGATACATGCTAATAGGATTGTACAAAAAAGAGAATTCTAGTCAAATATTGCATCACATTACACTAAATTAATTAAGTAAACGAAAAAATGTAAGCCCTAAAAAAGCAAATTTAAGTAAAACGAAGAACAATATACCTAATGAGTATCAAGCAAGAGGGGAGAATGTGAATTAATGTGTCTGTGCGTGCAGGGGCGTATTTACATTTATGTTAATTAGACCCGAACAATGTTGTAGCACAAATGAAAAAGGGAAATTTCAGGATTTCCAGTTAAAAACTTTTCATAAAGAATGGGAAAACATCAGGCAAAACAAACTAACATACAATTATCTTTTTTAAGTTTCATGGTTTTCTATCATGTAGACAAGACATACTTCTAGAGAAACAGATACCATGATTAACCATTAATCCAAGTTCTTAATCTTAATACAGTATCCGACTTTAGAAATTATTATAGTGTGAAGAAGATGGTATATTTGCTCACTGCTTGGAAGCTTCAACTTTTCTTCTCTAACTTTTGCACTTCTACTATTACACTATCTCAGCTTATGTCATATCTTGCCTTTTCTGAGATTTAGGATGCTTTCTCTCTGTTAGTGATACAAAAAATTATTCGCTTATATATTTGAAAATAAATATATTAATTTTTTTGAAGAATACTACTGGTTTCATCTAGAGAAGCTACATACTATGTACTTCATGGTTCATAGATTCATACATGGATGATTGTTACAAAAGAAGCCATATATAATTCATGTTTTATATTTTTCGTCGGTTTTGACTGTATCAAACTAATAAATTGATGCTACACTTTAAACCATGATATTAACTTGATAAATTATATCACTAGAACATATAGTTTGAAAAGATCATAGATGTACTAACCAAGGAAAATACACAAGAAAATAGATGGAAAACTAACAAGGGGAGCTCTTGTTTGGAAAGGGACGAAGTAGTTGACGTAGTTAACTAGGGAAAACTAACCATGGAAGTAAGTAGTTGAGTAGTTGCACGACAGTCAGAAGATGGAGACAAAGTACTTATTAGTTTGGTGAATATAATATATATAATAGGGTAAAGGGTAAAATTGAAATATAGAATAATAAGTGTGGGCGTAATTGGAGAGAGAAATACATAACAATCCCACCACATCGATTTGGTTGTTTTATAAAATGAGTTTTTCATTGTTCCGGAATAATGGATTTAACAATACGATACAATCAATTGTATTAACAATCAAAACAAATATTGTATATGGGATAACAATACAATACAACGGGAAACAACCATCCAAACAATACGTCAGACTAATATTATGCAAGGCCTATTAAATGGAAATTACTTTATGCTCGGAATTTCTCCTATGTCAAGGAGCTCGAACTCGCAATATTTAATTAAAAGTCGAGGGATTCTGTCTATCCCACCATATTTCTAAATTACTAGTTTTAGGAAAAGCGCGAGGCGTGTACCCTTTATCGATGTGTATAAAATTATAAAAAATCTAAGCCATTGAAAATATAATTTTTAAAAATTGTTAGATTTGAGAGAAATTCACAAAATTGATTTGGTGGGAAAATATCCAATTTTGTTATATATGTGTAATGTAACTGTACATTGCCTAATATATACAAGGTATATGAAATAAACCAGCTGGCTAACTAACCTACTTATCCACTAACTAATATGTGCAATAATATAAATAGCCTTGGAAGCTTCTAGAGTGAAAACCCAATACTGAAGTGAAATATAGGTTATTTCATTTGCTTTCCCTTTGAGATGTACTGCCGTCTTCAACACCTCAGAAGAGCTTGAACCACTTTCAACACCCCCCTCAAGTTAAAGGGTGGGGACAAAACCCCCCCAACTTGCCAAGAATAGCACAATGTTAAGGACCGGGGAGCGATTTGGTGAAGAGATTAGCCAATTGAGAATGAGTGGGAACGAATGAAAGAGAAATGAGACCAACTTGGAACTGTTGCCGGATAAAATGGCAATCAAGTTCCACATGCTTGGTTCGTTCATGAAAAACGGGGGTTTTGGCGATGTGAATGGCGAATTTAGTGTCAGAGAGAAGAGGAACATGAAGCAAGGGGGAAGCAGAAAGGTCATCCAAGAGACGGACGAGCCAAGTAAGTTCAGCGACAACACGCCGCATAGAACGATACTCAGACCCGACGGATGACAAAGAAACGGAAGGTTGTTTCTTGGACTTCCACGACACTAGGCTACCACCCAAGGTGATGTAAAAACCACTAACGAAATGATGAGACTCAGGGCAAGAACCCCAGTCAGAGTCACAAAAATCAAGCAGATCTAGGGAAGGAGAAGCACTGAAAAAAATGCCTAAACCAGGATCATTGTTCCGGAATAATGGATTTAATAATACGATACAATCAATTTTATATTAACAATCAAAATAAATATTTTATCTGGGGTAACAATAAAATACAATGGGAAACAACCATCCAAATAATACGTTAGACTAATCTGCATTTGTATTATGCAAAGTCTATTAAATGGAAATTACTTTATGCTCAGAATTTCTCCTATGTCAAGGAGCTCGAACTCGAAATATTTAATTAAAAGTAGAGCGATTCCGTCTATCCCACCATATTTCTAAATTACTAGTTTTAGAAAAAGCGCGATGCGTGTACCCTTTATCGATGTGTATACAATTATAAAAAATCTAAGCCCTTGAAAATATAATTTTTAAAAATTGCTAGATTTGAGAGAAATTCACAAAATTGATTTGGAGGAAAAATATCCAATTTTGTTATATATGTGTAATGTAACTGTACAGTGCCTAATATATACAAGGTATATGAAATAAACCAGCTGGCTAACTAACCTACTCAACTTCTCCACTAACTAATATGTGCAATAACATAAATAGCCTTGGAAGCTTCTAGAGTGAAAACCCAATACTGAAGTGAAACATAGGTTATTTCATTTGCTTTCCCTTTGAGATGTACTGCCGTCTTCAACTCCTCAGAAGAGCTTGAACCACTTTCAACACCCCCCTTCAAGTTAAAGGGTGGGGACAAAACCCCCCAACTTGCCAAGAATAGCACAATGTTGAGGACCAGGGAGATACTTGGTGAAGAGATTAGCCAATTGAGAATGAGTGGGAACGAATGAAAGAGAAATGAGACTAGCTTGGAACTGTTGCCGGATAAAATGGCAATCAAGTTCCACATGCTTGTTCGTTCATGAAAAATGGGGTTTTTGGCGATGTGAATGGCGGCTTTGGTGTCAGAGAGAATAGGAACATGAAGCAAGGGGGAAGCAGAAAGGTCATCCAGGAGACGGACGAGCCAAGTAAGTTCAGCGACAACACGCCGGATAGAACGATACTCAGCCCCGATGGATGACAAAGAAACAGAAGGTTGTTTCTTGGACTTCCACGACACTAGGCTACCACCCAAGGTGATGTAAAAACCTGTAACGACCCAACCGGTCATTTTGAGATCCAGCGCGTCGTTCAGAAGTTGGGAGTCATGTACAACTTCATTTCAGGTATATTGACTTGTGCGTATGGTCGGATTTGAAATTCAGGAAGATCGGAGTTGAATTTAAAGGGAAATTCTCATTTCAGAAGTCTTAAGTTGAAGAAATCGAGTAAGGCAGGGATTTTGAGTAAACGACCTCGGAATCAGGATCCGAAGGTTCCAATAGGTTCGTATGATGACTTAGGCGTATGTTTATCTCGGGTTTCCGGTGACCCGGGAGCATTTCGGCGCCCGAAATGGAAATCAGGATTTCCTTATATTTGAAATTTGGGTTGGGACGTGATTTTATGCTATCGAGGTCCGAACGGAATTCCGGGGCCAACAATAGTTCTGTATAGTCATTTATGACTTGTCTGTAAAATTTGAGGTCATTCCGAGTAGTATAGGCCCGTATGGCGCAATGTAATGAATTCTAGAAATTTCAAAGTTCTTAAGTTATGATTCAGGGGTTTTGGAGGGTGATTTTGAGTTTTAGCGATGTTATGAGTGGTCTGTAGGCTCGAGCAAGTCCGTATAATGATTTGGGACTTGTTAGTATATCTTGACGGGGGCTCAGGTGGGCCCAGGTGCCTCTCGGATCCCGCATGAGGCCAAAAACCAACAAAAATCACTGCTGGTGCATACCAGCTAGTGTGACCGCAGGTGCGGTTGCCCATCCGTAGGTACGGGATCACACCTGCGGTCCCAGCCTCGCAGGTGCAGAAAACCCCTGGACCCTTCAACTTCCGCATGTGCGGACTTGTGCCCGCTGGTGCGAGTCCGCTGGTGCGGCATTTCTTCGCAGGTGTAGGAACGCACCTGTGGTCCCAAAGTCGCAGGTGCGAGAATCCCTGTAAATAGACCTATTTAAGTTCCAAACGCGGGTTTCTTCACATAATTTCATTCCAACCTCCATTGTTGAACCCCCAGGCTTAGGAACAGCTTACCCACGACCAAGATCGTTTAAGGTGAGTAATTTTACTCCTTTTTCCTAATTAAAAGTCATGAATTGCCAAGGAAATTCCCTACTAATTCTTAGAAAATCTAGGTTTTTGAATTGAAAATGGGATTTTGGGAAAATAAACGAATTATCTCTTCTTAGACATGAATTCTTGGATAAATGGTACAATTTTGATCCGTAGACTTCGGGTAACTCATTTCTTCAAGAATTCTAGAAATCCGAACGCGTGGGCCCGGGGTCAAAATTCCTAGAATCATCAAGAATGTTTAAAGTAATTCCTGTTAACTCTTCTTATTGGAACCTAAATTGATTCAATTATGCTATATTTGGGTAGTTGCGAGCCGTCGAGGGTACTTTTGGAGTTTCGGGCGCATCTTTGATCAGATCCTTTGTCCGAGGAGTGCTTTCGTCGAGGTGAGTCTCCTTTCTAACCTTGTAAGAGGAAATTATCCCCTTAGGTGTTCTATATGCTGTATGTAATTGTTTGTGGGGGCTACGTACGTACCAAGTGACGAGAGTCCGTACGTAGCGGCTACTATTGTTATGTCCAGGTAGTTAGGCCCCACATCATGCCCTGTATGCTTCTTGTAATGAATTATATGTATGTTATAATATCCTGTTATGTGGTTTTGTTTCTCTGAGATTTATGGATTTTAAAATAATATGGACAGAAATTGTTTTTACGAAAAAATATTATGAAATGAATTGACTTACAGAAAATAATGTGAAAGAAATTATTTGTGGAAAGTATTCTGTCTTGAAATGACTTACATATTCGAACTCATGTTAGATATATTACTATTTCCCTGAGATTTCATGGACTTGAATAATTGGAAGGAATTTTTTATGGAAAGTAGATTTTTAATTCTTTATGTGCGCATGTCACCGCTTCACAATTTACATTCCGCGAGCGATATGATTTTCTTTACTCTTATAGGAGCGTGCCGTACGCCACGGCGGATGTGTAGTGCACTCTTAGTACGGGCCGGTCGATCCCCGGTAGTGCATAGAGATTTGATTGAGAATGCACTCTTGGTACGGGCCGGTCGATCCCCGGCAGTGCATGGACAAAGTTACACTATTATATGGTATGATTACATTGATAGACACACTCTTGGTACGGGCCGGTCGATCCCCGACAGTGCGTAGGTTGGACTATTGGTAAGCATGCACTCTTGGTACGGGTCGGTCGATCCCCGACAGTGCATAGCTCTTTATGATATGATTACATTGATAAACACACTTTTGGTACGGGCCGGTCGATCCCTGGCAGTGCATAGCTATTCTTGATATGGGTACTCTGAAGCATGCACTCTTGGCACGGGCCGGTCGATCACCGACAATGCATAGCTATTCTTGATATGGGTACTCTGAAGCATGCACTCTTGGCTCGGGTCGGTCGATCCCCGATAGTGCGTAGCTATTAATCCTTACGACTTCGACCGGTTGTCTTACTCCTGTGTGCGCATGACTGTTTAATGTTGTTTTCCTAATTTATGATGTGATAGATGTTTGGTGCAAAAAGAAAGGGTAAGTTGTCATTTATTGCAGTATTTTATTTGGAAACTCTGTGTTTTCCTTCATAGTTGTTATACACTATCTACATGTCTACTGCTCTCTTTATATTCTGCCTTCTTCTATTACTGGTGGACCTTAGTGGGTGTCAAGCCGACCTCTCGTCACTACTTCTTCGAGTTTAGACGGGATACTCACTGGGTACATATATGTATATGTACTCATGCTACACTTTCTGTGCATTTTTGTTGCACAAGTACCTTTATAGTTCAGTGATTGCTTTGGGGACTTACACGGGCTGCATTCTTCCAGAGACGTTCCGCGGCTGCTAGAGTCTCCCTCCTATGTACTTACATTTTCTTATTTATTGCCTTTGTCCAATTTGTTTTTCGGACAAGTGTTGTATAATTGTATAAATTCTTAGAAATTGCTCATGAACTTGTGTCACCAGGTTCTGGGGGCGTGTTGAGTCTTTTTTACGGAGTTAAATGAATCTCCTGTTGTATTTAATCTATAGAAATCTGTTTACTTGATTATGAAATGAAATAATGGAAACAGTTTCGAAATTATTAAATAGGAAAGTATTTTAACGAATTAAGGAATTGGCTTGCCCGACAGTGGTGTCCGGCGCCATCACAACCCGTAGGTTTTGGGTCGTGACAACGTGGTATCAGAGCTCTAGGTTCCCGTAGGTTACACGAGTCATGAGCAAGTCTAGTAGAGTCTTGCGGATCGGTACAGAGATGTCTGTACTTATCTTCGAGATGCTACAGGGCTGTATGAGTACTTCCCTTCTTGATTCCTCATCGTGCGATTTGATCCCATTAAGGCTTATTGCTTCTTCCTACTCAATCTTACGCGTCGCGAAGCGCTTGTTATGAATCGAGGGTTGAGGACTTTAATGATACTATGGATGTGGTGTGGGATATTTCTTCCAACGTAGTTGGTTGAGGCTATCGTCGCCTTTGACCAAATGGAATGTGATAAGTTCGCCGACGTTATAGCTATTCGGTTGCGTTGGATTGGATTGTGGTGAATTAGTATGGAGTAAGAGGCCGTCGGATGTCGTGGGGTGCTATGGTACCATATTGAATAAGCACTTTTAATGAAGACAACTCGAGGAAGATGATCTTCGTAGAGCTTGAAGTTGTGGTGACCAGCCGGTTTAAGAGCTTCAGAGAATGGTGTCGGATTGAGGCAGCAAGTGGGCACCATTTGACGGAGGAAGATATGTGAGAAGTGATGGGCGGTGGTGCCAATTCTAAAAGATCAGGTGTGAAGAGAAGATGTCAGGTAGCGCTTCAGGGGGGCAAGTTGGGGCAAGTGGGAAAGCGACAACATAGTGGTGAATCAGCAAATGTAGTGGAGCAGTGATGTAGATGTCTAGGAGGAGCAGACGAATTGATAAGGTCGGTAAATGGGTACACGCTTAGGAAGGGGGCATTGGTATTGTAGGAAAGGGTGAAACATAGCGTAATGGTGGGTGTCGGTTAGTTAGTTTCCTCGGGGAAGTTGTCTTTTGTGAGTAGGTTAGCGATTATAAGGTTGGTAGGTTCTGTGCGGAGTCCTAGTGGCTAGTCGGTAAGAGGTAGGATTTGAGAGTGGTGTTAGGAAATTCAATATCTAGCAAGGGCTTGCAGGAGAATTCGTAAGATTGGATGGATAGGTTGAGCAGGGTCATGTCGGCAAAAGAGAAAGGATCTCACCAGGGTCTAGAGCGGTGCAAGGAGTAGCTTCAGGCGTGGGGAGTCCCACCACCTGTAATTGGGTTGTATCCTCATGGGAATGCAGATTGTCGGCACATTGGCAAGTTGTTGCAACTAATGGAGAGGGGTAAAATGGTAATTGTGCATAGGATTTGATGGAATTGTGCAAGAATGGTCTTGTTGGGCCAGGGATAGGCTCTGGAATATTCAGGAATTATGGTTAAAGCATAAGCAAGATGAGAAGGTAGTAACCCAATCATGTACATCGTTGTAAGGGCGTTCGTGTGCTAAGAGAGCCTTGGGGGCTAATGGTATCTGGGGCCAATCAGAGTAGGTGACTCTCAGTTGTGGTCCTAATGAATTCAAAAGTTAGAGAATGTGGTGTTCAAGGGTTTCAGGCAGCAGTATAATTAAGAATCGAGCTTCTGCAGTATAATCTCTAAGAGAAAGGAAGATGGTTGGAGTGTTCAATGTTTTCAGCACGCTGGTTAGTGTCGGAGGAGTGAGAGGAATAGACTCTGGATTTTAGAAAGATTATCAGGAGGTTGTGAGACGGGTTGCAGAATTTAGGCAGCATGGTCTCGTGGATCAAGGTCACTCGGAATGAGTGGGGGTTGAGCTACTACGAGTTGAAGGAAGTTACTTTAAGGCAATTAAAGATGACTAAAAGAAGATAGATTGGTTAGCCAAGGTTGAAATGGCACATGTACGGAAGTGATCAGTTCCTTCGGCATGATTGAGTATGTGTATGGTCTGTGCAGATATGTGTGGGGCCTGTCGGCCGTCATAAAAGATTTCAGTTGGAAGCATTTAAGTGCTATGGCCTGTCAGGTGTAGGCATGTCCTGGAAGGTTTATGGTGGTATAGACCACTACTTAAGGATTTTCATGTTGGGTGATGGTTAGAATTCACTTGTGTGTTGTTATGAATCTCTTGAATTGAGGTAAGTAAAAGGGTTCCTAGGTGATGAAGTGTTCACCCTAATAATGGTTAAGGAGTTATGATGGAATTTTTGCCCTATATCATATTGGCATGTCAGGTGCAGTAAGCAGTAGGGGACTGGAAGTAAGGATTGAGATTGCGACTCGGTGTTAACAAGGATGTCATGAGCTCGGATGAGCTAGAAAAGGGATTTGAATGTTTTGAGTAAGATGGTGTTGTCTTCAGTGCCACCTGAGATCGGCGTGTGATGAAAGAGGCTTTGTATCCTGGTCATGAGTCCTTGATTTGTTTTACAGCCTTAGAGTGGTCGGTGGTATGGATGTGTATACTTGTTACCTTGTGTGGAAGGCCATGAGAGCATGACCGCGGGAATATTGCATAAGTGTGGCATGTAGTCACCTAATTGGTTGAAGAATTAGACCAAGTATAAGGGAGTGTAATATTGCTTAATTGAGAATTTATGCCTGGAAGGCGTTCGGTTCAGTCAATTGCGAGTTGTGGGGTGTTCGTCCCGGCAAGGATGGTTGTTCTTGTGTATTATGAGAAGAATCGGGGTATTATGGACCCAGGTGAAGCTATTAGCTTAGTTCAGTGCAAGAGGAATCGATTTGAAGTGTGTTACTGGATTTAAAACAAGGTTTTGGACTTCATACAAGTCAGGTGTGTTCATTTCAGTATAGCGTTCCGCAGGGAAGGGGTGTTGGAATATCAGATGTTGTCTCGTCTTTGTTGGTTCAGGTATATTGTGAATGTGCCGTGTGAGTTGTGAAACAGTTTGATAATCTCTTATGTGTTGAGGTTCCGCGTAGTGATGAGGTTATGTTAGCAGGATGGCTCCTGAGATTCAGATTATATATCGCATCTCAGTCGTGCTGGAGTTTTGTAGCATATGGCTCTATCAGTCTCCCCAGAATGGTATTATGTACTTAGCGTGCTTGTGACCGATATTCAGTGATTTGTAATAGTGAGCAATTTAGCTCCGTGTATATTTCCTTATGTAAATCTTATGATAGGATCGGGTGGCACACCGCCACGGGTATATTATCTGGATCGGGTTGCACGCTGCAACAACGTGATATAGAGCAAGGCTCCTATAAAATATTTTCTTGTGTTTTACTTCATATTTCTCTGAGGAAAGTTCATATTTATAGCGTGAGTTGAGAAGTCCCTTCCTGGTGTCATTTCCGTATGTGTCGTGTTCGAATTGTGGCCTGTTGGCGTGTTGTGGCATCGTGTGAGGCTAATGGCCGTGTTTGGGGAGATTGGTTGTTTGAACAATTCATACTAGGTGAGACGAGATTTTTGGACCAGGGGTCAAGTGCGATGGGACTATGTGAAGTATATTACAGGTCGAATACCAGTGTTGGGTTCGTAATGAAACGATGATTTAAGTCAAGAGAAAGGGATTTCAGTGTATGGTTAACTCTGAAGTTGGTTAGGAATTTCTGCACATCTCCTCTGTTGTGGTGATATCGTCAGCGTTATAGGAAAATGTATGAATGTACCGTATAAGGTGCTTTGAGAGCATCAAAGTCGCAGAGTTTTGGCTATTACGATTCAAGGAGCGTCATTGTGGTCAGATAATGGATCAGGCGGTGTATGGTGCTGATTCAGCAAGGGCATGCAGTTGTGTTCTGGTGCCTCGTGTGAAAGTTGATCCGGTGTTCAAATGTTCGAAACAGGCCTGGCAGAGAATTTCAGATGTTAGAACTAAGTTCAGAGTTTATTGTATGAATAAAGGAGGATATCTTCAGATTTGATCAAGCTTATGTGCTCAAATGGGTTATGGTAGCACGACAGGTGCACAAGGTGTTAAACAGTGATAGCAGGTAATTCTGGGGCAGTTCTTGGCACGTTCGAGGACGAACGTCTGTTTAAGTGGGGGAGAATGTAATGACCCAACCGGTCATTTTGAGATCCAGCGCGTCGTTCAGCAGTTGGGAGTCATGAACAACTTCATTTCAGGTATATTGACTTGTGCGTATGGTCGGATGAAATTCAGGAAGATCAGAGTTGAATTTAAAGGGAAATTCTCATTTCAGAAGTCTTAAGTTGAAGAAATCGAGTAAGGCAGGGATTTTGAGTAAACGACCTCGAAATCAGGATCCGAAGGTTCCAGCAGGTTCGTATGATGATTTTGGACTTGGCCGTATGTTCGTCTCGGGTTTTCGATGACCCGGGAGCATTTCGGTGCCCGAAATGGAAATCAGGATTTCCTTATATTTGAAATTTGGGTTGGGACGTGATTTTATGCTATCGAGGTCCGAACGAAATTCCGGGACCGACAATAGTTCCGTATAGTCATTTATGCTTATTTGTAAAGTTTGAGGTCATTCCGAGTAGTATAGGCCCGTTCGGCGCAATGTAATGAATTCTAGAAATTTCAAAGTTCTTAAGTTATGATTCAGGGGTTTTGGAGGGCGATTTTGAGTTTTAGCAATGTTATGAGTGATCCGTAGGCTCGAGCAAGTCCGTATAATGATTTGGGACTTGTTGGTATATCTTGACGAGGGCTCGGGTTGGCCCAGGTTCCTCTCGGACCTCGCATGAGGCTAAAAACCAGCAAAAATCACTACTGGTGTGACTGCAGGTGCGGTTGCCCAGCCGCAGGTGCGGGATTGCACCTGCGGTCCCAGCCTCGCAGGTGCGGAAAACCCCTGGACCCTTCAACTTCCGCAGGTGCGGACTTGTGCCCGCTGGTGCGAGTCCGCTGGTGCGGCATTTCTTCACAGGTGCGGGACCACATCTGCTGTCCCAAAGTCGCAGGTGCGAGAATCCCTGTAGACAGACCTATTTAAGTTCCAAACGCGAGTTTCTTCATATAATTTCATTCCAACCTCCATTGTTGAACCCCAAGCTTAGGAACAGCTTACCCACGACCAAGATTGTTTAAGGTGAGTAATTTCACTCCTTTTTCCTAATTAAAAGTCATGAATTGCCAAGGAAATTCCCTACTAATTCATAGAAAATCTAGGTTTTTGAATTGAAAATGGGATTTTGGGAAAATTAACGAATTATCTCTTCTTAGCCATGAATTCTTGGATAAATGGTACAATTTTGATCCGTAGACTTCGGGTAACTCATTTCTTCAAGAATTCTCAAAATCCGAACGCGTGGGCTCGGGGTCGAAATTCCTAGAATCGTCAAGAATGTTTAAATTTTGGGAATTCTTGTTAACTCTTCTTCTTGGAACCTAAATTGATTCAATTATGCTATATTTGGCTAGTTGCGAGCCGTCGAGGGTAGTTTCAGATTTTCGGGCGCCTCTTTGATCCGATCCTTGGTAAGAGGAGTGCTTTCGTCGAGGTGAGTCTCCTTTCTAACCTTGTAAGAGGTAATTGTCCCCTTAGGTGTTCTATATGCTGTATGTAATTGTTTGTGGGGGCTACGTACGTACCAAGTGACGAGAGTCCGTACGTAGCGACTACTATTGTTATGTCCGGGTAGTTAGGCCTCACATCATGCCCTGTATGCTTCTTGTAATGAATTATATGTATGTTATAATATACTGTTATGTGGTTTTGTTTCTCTGAGATTTATGGATTTTAAAATAATATGGACGAAAATTGTTTTTACGAAAAAATATTATGAAATGAATTGACTTACAGAAAATAATATGAAAGAAATTATTTGTGGAAAGTATTATGTCTTGAAATGACTTACACGTTCGAATTCATGTTAGATATATTACTGTTTCCCTGAGATTTCATGGACTTGAATAATTGGAAGGAATTTGTTATGGAAAGTAGATTTTTAATTCTTTATGTGCGCATGTGACCGCTTCGCAATTTACATTCCGCGAGCGATATGATTTCCTTTACTCTTATGGGAGCGGGCCGTACGCCAAGACGGATGTGTAGTGCCCTCTTGGTACGGGCCGGTCGATCCCCGACAGTGCATGGACGAAGTTACACTATGATACGGTATGATTACATTGATAGGTGCACTCTTGGTACGTGCCAGTCGATCCCCGGTAGTGCGTAGGTTGGACTATTGGTAATCATGCACTCTTGGTACGGGCCGGTCGATTACCGGCAGTGCATAGCTCTTTATGATATGATTACATTGATAAACACACTCTTGGTACTGGTCGGTCGATCCCTGGCAGTGCGTAGGTTGGATTATTGGTAAGCATGCACTCTTGGTACGGGCCGGTCGATCCCTGGCAGTGCAAAGCTATTCTTGATATGGGTACTCTGAAGCATGCACTCTTGGCACGGGCCGGTCGATCCCCCGCAGTTCATAACTATTCTTGATATGGGTACTCTGAAGCATGCACTCTTGGCACGGGCCGGTCGATCCCCGACAGTGCATAGCTATTCTTCCTTACGACTCCGACCAGTTGTCTTACTTCTGTGTGCGCATGACTCTTTAATGCTGTTTTCCTGATTTATGATGTGACAGATGTTTGGTGCAAAGAGAGAGGGTAAGTTGTCATTTCTTGCAGTATTTTATTTGGAAACTCTGTGTTTTCCTTCATAGTTGTTATACACTGTCTACATGTCTACTGCTCTCCTTATATTCTGCCTTCTGCTATTACTGTTGGACCTTAGTGAGTGTCAAGTCGTCCTCTCGTCACTACTTCTTCGAGTTTAGACGGGATACTCACTGGGTACATATATGTATATGTACTCATGCTACACTTTCTGTGCATTTTTGTTGCACAGGTACCTTTATAGTTCAGTGAGTGCTTTGGGACTTACACGGGCTGCATTCTTCCAGAGACGTTCCGCGGCTGCTAGAGTCTCCCTCCTATGTACTTACATTTTCTTATTTATTGCCTTTGTCCAATTTGTTTTTCGGACAAGCGTTGTATAATTGTATAAATTCTTAGAAATTGCTCATGAACTTGTGTCACCGGGTTCCGGGGGCGTGTTGAGTCTCTTTTACGGAGTTAAATGGATCTCCTGTTGTAATCTATAGAAATTTATTTACTTGATTATGAAATGAAATAATGGCAACAATTTCGAGATTATTAAACAGGAAAGTATTTTAACGAATTAAGGAATTGACTTGCCCGACAGTGGTGTCCGGCACCATCACAACCCATAGGTTTTGGATCGTGACAAAACCACTAACGAAACGATGAGACTCAGGGCAAGAACCCCAGTCAGAGTCACCAAAAAAAAGAAGATCTAGGGAAGAAGAAGCACTGAAAAAAGGCCCAAACCAGGATCATTGTTCTGAAACAATGGATTTAACAATACGATACAACCAGTTTTATATTAACAATCAAAACAAATATTTTATCTGGGGTAACAATACAATACAATGGGAAACAACCATCCAAACAATATGTTAGACTAATCTGCATTTGTATTATGCAAGGCCTATTAAATGGAAATTACTTTATGCTCGGAATTTCTCCTATGTCAAGGAGCTCGAACTCGAAATATTTAATTAAAAGTCGAGGGGTTCCGTCTATCCCACCATCTAAATTACTAGTTTTAGAAAAAGCGCGATGCGTGTACCCTTTATCGATGTGTATAAAATTATGAAAAATCTAAGCCCTTGAAAATATAATTTTTAAAAATTGCTAGATTCGAGAGAAATTCACAAAATTGATTTGGAGGGAAAATATCCAATTTTGTTATATATGTGTAATGTAACTGTACAGTGCCTAATATATACAAGGTATATGAAATAAACTAGCTGGCTAGCTAACCTACTCAACTTCTCCACTGACTAATATGTGCAATAACATAAATAGCCTTGGAAGCTTCTAGAGTGAAAACCCAATACTGAAGTGAAACATAGGTTATTTCATTTGATTTTCCTTTGAGATGTACTGCCGTCTTCAACTCCTCAGAAGAGCTTGAACCACTTTCAACACCCCCCTCAAGTTAAAGGGTGGGGACAAAACCCCCCAACTTGCCAAAAATAGCACAATGTTGAGGACCAGGGAGTGATTTGGTGAAGATATTATCCAATTGAGAATGAGTGGGAACGAATGAAAGAGAAATGAGACCAACTTGGAACTGTTGCTGGATAGAATGGCAATCAAGTTCCACATGCTTGGTTCGTTCATGAAAAATGGGGTTTTTTGAGATGTGAATGGCGGCTTTAGTTTCAGAGAGAAGAGGAACATGAAGCAAGGGGGAAGCAGAAAGGTCATCCAAGAGACGGACGAGCCAAGTAAGTTCAGCGACAACACGCTTACTCAGACCCGACGGATGACAAAGAAACAGAAAGTTGTTTCTTGGACTTCCACGACACTAGGCTACCACCCAAGGTGATGTAAAAACCACTAACGAACCAACGAGACTCACGGAAAGAACCCAGTCAGTGTCACAAAAAGCAAGCAGATCTAGGGAAGGAGAAGCAATTAAAAAAATGCCCAAACCAGGATCATTGAGAATTTAACGAAGGCAGTGTTTGGCAGTGGAAAGATGAGGAAGACAAGGAACTTTCATATATTGTCTAAGATGTTGAATGGAAAATGAGAGATATGGCCTGCTGCGTGTTAAAAATTTGAGTTTACCAAGTAGACGGTGATAGAGAGTAGGGTCAGAAAGAGGCTCACCAACACCGGAAAGCAACTTGGAAGAAGGGTCAAGAGGTGATGAAAGAAGGGAAATACAAACACAATCAAATTCTGCTAAGATTTCAAGAGCAAACTTGCGTTGGCTCAAAATCAAGCCTTGAGGCTCCCACAGAACTTCCATGCCCAAGACAAAAGATAAGTTCCCCAAATCCTTGATTTTAAATCAGCATCGAGAAATTGTTTGAGGTCTGTGAATTCTTGTAAATTGTTATCCGTTAGAAGGACGTCATCAATCTATATGACAACCAAAGAAACTGAATCCCCTAACTTCTTGTAAAAAAGAGAATAATCATTGACTGAGTGAGAGAAAACCTTAAAATTCAAAGCAGTCGTCAAGATAGAATACCACTGTCATTATGCTTGACATAAAACATAGAGAGAATTTTAAGATGGAAAACCATATTAGGATAAGGTTAGGGTACACCAACATGAAACTTCATGTAAACCTCCTTAGATAAATCACCATGTAAAAAGACGTTGTTAACAAACAACTGATAGAGACCCCAGCCACGTTTAACAACAATAGACAAGGTATACCTAATTATAGTCATTTTAACCACATGGGAAAAAGTTTCATTGAAATCAATTCCCTCTCTTTGAATGTCACCAGGAATGACCAAATAAGCCTTTAACCTTTCAACTGTACCATCAGACTTAAGCTTAACCTTGTAAACCCACTTATAAGGAAGAGCCTTTTTACCAGGTGGGAGAGGTACCACATCACAGGTTTCATTGGCAAGCAGAGCATCAATTTCTTTGGCCATAGCTTCTTGCGATCCGGGGTGCATAGCTGTTTGTGAGTAAGAATGTAACGATCCGGCCGTTCGTTCTGATAGTTATAGCCTCGTTTCCCCCATTTCTTTTTCATTATATGTTGTTCAGTTTTGTTATGTTGCATAGGGGTTGTTGGCTCGGGTTCGGAGTGATTTTGAAGTGGAATGAGACACTTAGTCTCTTAATTTGGATATTGGTTGGAAAAGTCAACTGAAAGT
Organism: Nicotiana knightiana; assembly: GCA_005239525.1. NCBI lineage: Eukaryota > Viridiplantae > Streptophyta > Magnoliopsida > Solanales > Solanaceae > Nicotiana > Nicotiana knightiana. The sequence goes on along the minus strand of ML438197.1, from coordinate 311,412 downwards.
TGACTTATGGGTAAACGACCTCGGATTGTGGGTTTTATGGTTTGGATAGCTTCGTTAGGTGATTTTGGACTTATGAGTGTGTTCGGAATGCAATTTGGACGTCCGTGGTAGAATTAGGCTTGAATTGGCGAAATTGGAAATTTGGCGATTTCCGGCCGATAGTGGAAAATTAGATATCAAGGTCGGAATAGAATTCTGTAAGTTGGAACAGGTCCGTAGTGTCATTTGTGATGTGTGTGCAAATTTTGAGGTCACTCACACGTGGTTTGGTTGATTTCGGCATCGTTGGCGAATTTCCAGAAGTTTAGAAATCCTTAAGCTTGAGTTCTGGGTTAATTCGGTGATTTGATGTTGTTTTTGGTGTTTCGAAGGTTCGACTAAGTATGTATAGGGTTGTACGACCTACGGGTGTAATTGGTTGAGTCCCCAAGGGGCTAGGGACGATTTTGGGTGGTTAATAGAGAGTTTGGAAATTTGTTTGAGCAGCTGAAGTTGCTGCTTCTGTTAATTCCGCACCTGCGGATTGGGGATCGCAGGTGCGAGGTCCGTTGAAGCGGAAATGGACTGCAAAAGCGGATAAGGACCATAGGAGCATAACTTAGCCTATATTGATCGCTGCTTTTGGTTAGATACGGGACGTCCGGAGGCCGATTCTAGAGGCAAGGACATTGTGGAGTAGAGTTTTGGCTTAATTGAGTCAAGTAACGCTTCCAAACTTGGTTTTGAGGGTTCGAAACCCCGAACAACGTGATGTGTGATTAAAAATTGAGGCGTCACACATGCCAAGTGGTGGGCGGGCGGGCGTGCACCGTGAGAATTATGACCTGGTTCATTCCATGGCACTGTTTAGTGATTCTTTTTGTTGATATTCGTGCTTCTATCAATGTGATTAATGTAAACATGTTAGAAATCATGTTAGATATTATGTTAAGGCTTCACGCCAATACTGTTGAGACCCGAGTGGTCATTTCTTACTGTCATATCATGTGTTTCATTGATATTTTATACTCAGTTCTATTTATGCATACCATATCATGTCTCAGTCTCTGTTATAGTTGTTGGCACATTATATCATTGGTTCGGGCTAGTACATGCATTGTGAGCCCGTGAGAAGACTGGAGAGTGATGACTGTGAGGCCGAGAGTCTGCTGATGAGTGATAGTTATGGGATCGAGTTGCACGCCGTAGCATGTTATCTTGATTTATGCTTGGATCTGGATTGTGATAGCACTTGGGCTATAGGAGCCCCTCCAGAGTCTGTAACACACCCCCAGTGAGCGCGGATGATATTGAGGGATGGATTTTCCCTGGACATGGATCTTGTCCGAAGTGTTCATATTTGGAGATGGATCTTCTCCATGGGGCTGGAATGGCCTTCCTCGGCACTGATCGACTGATGTATGAGATGTATATATTCTGGGATGGATCTTCCCTGGGTCGTGTGAGCCATATACAGTATGGAGTGGTTGTGAGGTTATTATTATTAGCTGGAGATGGATCTTCTCCTTCAGGGTGCATTGGCCTTCCTCAGCACTGAGTGACTACTGTCAGATATGTATATTTCGGGATGGATCTTCCGTGGGCCGTGTGAGCCATATACAGTATTTAGTGGACGAGCAATTGAGAATGGGAGTACATTGTGCATTTCACACATTTGATGCATTGGCATGTACTAGAAATTCTGTTATATATCTTGAATAGTTAAAGTTGCATTTATCTTATTACTTGATCTGTTTATTTAACTGCAAGCATGCTTACACTACTGCTTTAAATATTATGTTATAATGATTGAGGTGAAGTTTGCCACTACCTCTCAGCCCGTAGTTTGGTCTTGTTACTTACTGAGTTGGTATACTCACGTTACCCCATGCACCTTGTCTGCAGATCCAGGTATCTCAGGCCACGGTTGCAGTAGTTGACCCTTCTGCTGCGGATTATCTTCGGAGAGAGCGAAGTAGATGCTTGGAGATCTCAACCTCATCTTTCTCCTTCCCTATATTCCATTTGTGTATTTAAACTACTTCCAGACAATGTTGTCTTATCTAAATTTCGGTATTGTGATAGTTGGGCTCATGACTTAGTGACACCCGTTGTTGGGATCTACTTTATGCACTTTGGTTTTAACTATGTTATTTGTTCAGAAATTACCGTTTAAGTAAGATTGTCACCTATATTTCTAAATGAGAAAATAAATTGGTTAAGAGTGTGTAAGCTTTCCTAGTTCCATGATAGGCGCCAACACGGCCGATCCGTTTTGGGGTCGTGACAAGTTGGTATCAGAGCCTATGTTACATAGATCTCACAAGTCATGAGCAGGTTTAGTAGAGTCTTGCGGATCGGTACAGAGACGTCTGTACTTATCTTCGAGAGGCTGCAGAACCCTTAGGAAAAATCTCACTTTCTTGAATTCTTGTCGTGCGAAACCATTAATTCAGCCAAAGGGTAACTCTTTGAATTCCTTTCTGTGTATTCGAATACGCACGTGAGCGCTTGGTATCAGTTGTGAATCGACGACTTGTGTTTTCCATGGCTGAGGTGCGAGGTGTAATTTTGGCATGTTGATGATGGGCTAGTCTGGAGTACTTGAGGTCGGGTTTTGTCTGGGGCTTGAGTGCTAAGATTTCCATTGTGTGAGACAGGCATTTGGGACTTATATGTCCGTTGTGTCCTTATTGGTGGATTCTGTGACTAGGTTACTATGTGGTGAGTATGATTTGATGGTGAGATGTGTTCAGGATGTTTTAACGTGACAAAAAGAGTTGGCTTGAGATGTAGCACGTACTATTGGGTGTTTGACATTCTGACTTGAGCTAACGTATGGCCTCAAGTTATGGGTGTATGAAAGGACCTCTCATGTAGTTTAGCTATGGAGTGAAGTGGATCTTCATGTTGTGCTATGAGTTCTTGGTAGTTTCATTTGGGCTGACCAATGCCCCAACAACGTTCGTGTATTTGATGAATAATGCATTCCAACCGTATGTGGATTCCTTTGTTATTGTATTCATTAATGACATCCTAGAGTACTCACGCATCCAGGAGGAGCATATTCAGAATTTGAGGATTGTATTACAGAGATTAAGAGAGGAGAAGCTTTATGAAAAGTTCTCCAAGTGTGAATTTTGGCTCAGTTCAGTAGCATTTTAAGGGCACGTGGTGTCCAGTGGGGGTATTCAGGTGGTCAGACGAGTGGGGGGGG